>CAUYPK010098979.1:0-26331 GCA_963574355.1 Loris lydekkerianus
CAGTTCATTCAGCCGCCTACCTCTTCAGCTCAGCCGTGACTTGTGGACTGAGCTGAAGCACCGCCCCCTCAAGCAGACGGCAGAAGACAACTGGAGACTACGTGCATTTGATTAGGTGCGCGCACACTGAATCAAATAACCTGTATGACCCGAGTATAAGCCGAGTTCGGGTTTTTCGGCACAAATTTTGTGCCAAAAAAACTCGGCTTATACTCGAGTATATACAGTAATTTCAAAAAATAGATCATGCCAAATCTTATAGATCATAGAAAAAGAAGAAATACTTTAAAATCATTCTACTTCATCTTGGATTTATTTTGACCAAAGTACATTATTTGAACAATAATTTTTAATTCAACTCATTAATATGTTGTTTAAGATATTGCATCCTTATTTATAAGTGAAATCTGTTTGTAATTTCCCTTGATAATAATATATTTTCTCTAATTTTAATATCAGGTTTATCCAGATGAAGTATCCTAGCTGTTATTTTAATGTACTTAAATGGGAAAATGTTCTGGTCTAGGATAATATAAACATATTGAACTTAGGAATTTAAGTCTAGGGCTGGAGAAAGAGGTCTAGGCTAGAGCTCCAGAATTGGAGATCAATTGTCAGATTATTTAAGTGGCCATGAGAGTGGCTATGACATGAAAAAAGAAGAGAATGGGGGAAGAACACTAGGAACACTCACTAACACTTCAGAGGTGAGATAAAGAAGGAAAATCTGGAGGCAAAAAACAGAATGTGATCAAAAAGAATGTGCAAAACAAGAAGGTGCAGTATTATGGAAACCAGGGAGAGAACTGTGTCGGTCTGCTCAGGCCAGCATGACAACATACCACAGGCTGAGCGACTCACGTAATAGAAATCTGTCTTCTTACAGTTCTGGACACTGTGAGTGTGAGATCAGGGTTTTAATGAAAGCTGTGCCATGAGTTGCAGTCAGTTCCTTCTGTCCATGTGGTCACACAGCCTCTTCTTTATGTAAACAGAGAGAGAGAGAATGAGAGCTTATAATGGCACTAATCCCATCCTAGGAGGCTCATCCTTATGACCTCATTTAAACTTAATTAGCTAATAGCCCAAAGGCTCTATCTCCAAATACCATCACATTTGGGGTTAGGGCTTCAACACGTGAATTTGAAGGGGGCACATACATTCGGTCAATAATAGACTGTTTTAGTAACATAGGACTTGTGATCAGATCCTTGGAATCACCACCAATTGACATTAAGTCTCTAAAACAGTGTTTTTCAACATTTTTTATCTCATGGCACACTTGAACTTATAGTTAAACTTCCACAGCATGCTTAAATTATGTTGATCCCAAAAAAGACTGAAGAAAATAATATACTTATGGCACTTTGAACCTCGTTCAAAAATAACTTAAATTAATGATCTTCAATAATTCTCATGGCGCACTTAAGATCTTCTCATGGCACATCAGTGTTCCAGGCCACCCTGGTTGAAAATCACTGCTCTGTAGTTAACCTTGAGAAGTTTCAGAAATATTATCTGGATAGAAATTAGAGTGCAGTAAGCTGAGAAGTGGGCATTAAAGGAAGTAAGACAAGAGATAATATTTAAGGAGGCTGAGGAAGAGGCTTTGAGCTTACTGATAATATCTGTGAAAGAGTCAAACAGAGAAAGAAAATGAAAAACCTAAGCGAGAGATTGCATGGTTTACCCTGAGAGGCCGGACCCAGACCTGTGCTGTCACCATAGAGCCGCCTGACTGTTGACAAGGTCTGTGACCAAGAGTCACCTCTGATGAACGTGTTGTGTGTGGGTGACACTGGTTCTTACTCAGCTGTGTGTGTGACACTCTAAATTAAAACAAGATGAAAACAATCAGGATGAGAAGTTACACAGATTTTAATTAAAACTTGAAAATAAAAACCCATACCACTGATTTTAACAGACCTCTGGACTTCCAAACATCGACTGTAAGATTGGAAAAGGAACAGATAAGGGAACTCCTGGAATGCCTTTAAGGTGGAATTGCTGGTGGCCTGCAGGATCCTCAGCCTGTGAGGAGCGGCCATTTGTAGACGAGCCTGCTGGTGTTTATGGAGCCAGACGTGGCTGGGAATGATGCAAGTGTGTTTGTTCCTCTGTCACTGGAAAAGGTTAGAAACCCTTGGATCTTTCCCTGAAGGCCAATAAGTGCTGTGTGGGAGGCCAAAGTGAGGATATTTTGTTGGGGGTAAAGTCTTGTGCCCCACCCAAAAATAGGCTGAAATGTCATCACTGCTTGAAGGATGCAACACTTCATTGTCATCCCTTAAAGGCATCAGAGGCCTAATTTAGAATGAACATAGCTTAGTAGGTAAGTGGTGTGTAGAGGAGGACCTTTCTGGGAGGCCACCTAGAGAGGCCACCCACTCAACTGTGGGGAGGGGTGAACCGCCTGTGGGCAGGGCATGGACACAACTTGTCCCCAGCCTGTGGCAGCAAATGTGCAGTCACCACATTTTTTCCTTGCTTTTTCTTCTTGTAGATCACACATGCATTCTGCAAATAACACATAAGTGGCAACTTTTAATACTTACATTTTGTGTCTTCAAGTTCTAAGCTGAGAGCAAAGGCAACATTTATGCTACAGCTTCAAAGAGAAGATAACTCCTTTTAAATATAGATTATTTATATCTCTTTAAAACTAAAATAAACTTGTATGAGCTGATTGTCACCTGCTCAGGTTCTCCAACTTAACATTTTATTCTCAGATGTTAATAATGTGTAGTTTCTAGACTGAATTCAGAAGTATACTTGTGTGATTATCCATAATGGTGCAGTGTAGGGACATTTCTAATTCTGTTGAGCAAATAAAAAAATACTGAGGCCTGAAAAGCTTGAAACCATTTTTATAAAAGGAAGAAATGGAACTAAAATCATTATTTTCTGGATAAAATTATTTTTCTCCTATTACTCTAATGTATACCTGTGTCTGTTACCTCAACAACATATTCATCCAGGCATGCATTAAATAAAACAAATAAGGCACAGGGCCTACCCCCCAGGAGTTCTTGGTTTATTGGTATAACACACTGTGAAAATGACACTGGGTACATGAAATGATAGGAAACAGTGTAATGTTGTGATTATGTGAATGAGTAACTTCAGAGTCAGATGTTGTTTTAGTCATTTCGAGCTGCTAGAAAAAATATCATAGATTGGGTGGCTTAAACAGCACAACTTTATTTCTCACAGCTATTGAGGCTGGGGAGTCTGACACCAGGGTGCCAGCACGATGCAGTCCTTGGGAGGGCCTCTTCCGGATTTGAAGATAGCCATGGTTTCATTGCATCCTCCCATTATAGAGGGCAGAGACAGAGGAAGCCAGCTCTCTCCTCAAGTTTTATTACATATGATACCATTCATGAAGGCTCCACTCACATGACCTAAATACCTCCCAAAACCCTACCTCTTGATACTATCATCCTGGGCTATGACTTGAATACATGAATTTGGGGAGAACAAAAATATTCAGTTCACAGCACATGTCTAATTTCTTTTTTATGGAGACAGAGTCTCTGTTGCCTGGGCTAGAGTGCTGTGGCATTTGCCTAGCTCACAGCAACCCCAAACTCTTGGGCTCAAGCAAGCCTCTTGCCTTAGCTGCCGAAGTAGCTGGGACTACAGGCACACTACACAATGCCCATCTTATTTTTCTATTTTTAGTAGAGATGAGGTCTCACTCTTGCTCAAGGGGATCCTCCTGCCTTGGCCTCCCAGAATGCAGAGATTACAGGTATGAGCCCCTGTGCCCAGCAACAGCAAGTGTGTGCTGAATCATCTGTTTTCTTTTCAGCAAATTTCTTAACTTCCATGGAGTTCAGTTATAAAAACAGAACAATATTAGTTCTTATCTCATAGAGTAGGATGAAATGAGAAAATTTATGTTAAGAGCATAGCACAAAGCCTACTGCAGAGTAAAATCTCAGTAATTGTTAGCTAGTGACATTAAAGTTATGTAAATATGGGCAGATGTATGGAAGTTTATATACCAACATAAAAGTCTTCATTACACATTCAAGTAAAAAGAGTGCTGGACACTAGGCATACACATTACCATTATGAGATCATTACATTCATGCTACATGGAAGGGAGGGGCCATATGTCTGCTGAAAGTGGGGACGTGCACGTGTTACTCAGTGTGACGTGTGTGTGAGGAAAGGCACACTGCTTGACATGGATTGGCAACCTGTCTGGGCTTGGCCCCAGCCCAAGATGAGGTCATTTGCATTCCTTCTGTCAACCTTAGTGCCCAGCGTAAAGTGTTATCTACTTAAAAGGGAAGCAGGCCACGTGAACGTGTTTGTAAAGCTGGTCCCAAATGAAACACACTGACACTGTGCAGAGGGAAAACAAGGAATAGAAAAGCACCAATGGTTTGGAAGCTTCAGATCATGAGAATAGAACGCATAGGCTTGTGAATTAGAACTTTGCAGCTGCAAATTATAGATTCCACCTTAATCTAGCTTAAACAAAGGGATTTGGTATTTCACAGAGAATAAGGAGTGTTGTACCCTTTGCAACCTGTAAGAAAAACTTGGACCCCGCTTCAGGTATGAATCAGATGGTGATTTATTACACCTGCGCAGGGGACTGCTGCCCTAAAGGGAAGGCAGCCCCGAAGTGAGGAGCAGGCTAATTCTTATAGCATTTTTGTGCTACGTGGCAAGCAAGCTAGTGAGCACAGAAGCGGAACAAGACGCTTAGCTCAGGGCGGGGTTACAGTGTGGTGGTTAGCTCAGGGGGTTACATCATGGCAGTTGGCACGGGGACAGCTTGGGAAACTTAGCTTGAGTAAGCTTTCACCATTGTTTTACCTGGTGTTTTGGGGGACTCAGGGAACTTCCTTATTCTATTCTGAAACCTGTTCCTGGATTTTGCCCAGGGTGGGGGTATTGAGACGTGCGGGCACCGGGACTCAGGCTGAGACAGTTAGGGGCCTTTAGGGGTCTTTTGCTGGGTTGGTTATTACAGGAGCAAAATCAGGTACCTCATAGTACATAGAAGACTGGTCTCCTGAGTGGCAACCCTCCAGGACTCTACCTTACCTCTCAGCTTTGTTCGTGTCATGCTCCTCCTCCTCCTCCTCCTCTTTCTCCTCCTCTTTCTCCTCCTCTTTCTCCTTTTTCTTCTTTCTCCTTCTCCTCCTCCTCCTCCTTCTTCCTCTTCTCCCTTTTCTTCCTGCTCTTCTTCCTCCTCCTTTTCCTTTTTCTTCTTCTCCTTCTTCTGGAGAACCTCTTTCTCCCTTTCTTGAGCACTCATGGTTGGTCTAAAGATAACTGTCCCAATGCTGCTGAGTTCACATGTTGTTATGGGTCCAACTACCCAAAGAGATCCATTTGATGCCCTCTCTCTACCCACATGGTTCTATATCACACAAAGGGAAATAGTGTCCATGGAGAGGGAAAGAACAACCCCTCAGCTTTTACCCAGCATCTATTATGAAGATTTGAGGTACAAAGTCAACCAAATTTAAAAACTAGACCTCATCCTTGCTACTTTTCTATAGAATTCTGGCTATAAAATGCTTCTTCGTTGCCTCAGGATAAAGAAAGAAAAGAAAGTTTTGTCTTTATATCTTTGCTTCATTTTGTTTTCTAAGAAAAATAGATCATTAAGACATCATCTTCTGAATTAATTAAAATATATCATGAGCTATAGGACAACAATAACATTTTGTTCATGGTACATGAACATTAGTTAATAGTATAAAACAGAAAATCAGCAAATACTTAATCAAGTTAACCTGAAATGTGTTGATAAATGTGACTTTATTTCAGAGGGTTAAGGGAAACCTTCTATTAACTGAAGCAACTTAATAATACCCTCTATGCAGATTATCTTCAAGATATTATGAAGAATAAGCTGCTAACAGAATTAGGCCAAGTCCCTAGGCAATGCTGCTAAATGTACTGAAAACAACTATTTAAAAAGAATCAATAACAGTTAAAACAATGCTTCCCTTCTACTGCTTTTCTGGTTATAAAAATGTATATTCGTTTAGGCTCCTTGTAAATGCTATAGGATTTAATACAATTTTCTAGTTGATCAAACATTGCACTGTCTATATTATCTGGCTTAGATGAGTATAAGGTGGTGAGTTGGTAAAGTGTTAGCCAAAAGAATTTATAGACTTATGTGATCAAAGTAAAATAAAATAGGTGAGGATAGTGGAGCCAAGGCTGGGGTGAGGGAGGAGCAGGGATGCCACCAGCCAGTTTTGCAGCCGTAGCTATTGGTTCTCAGTGTCTTATTGCCAACAACAGATATTTCAGTTAAGTTTTTATAATTCTATCCTTCATTTAAAACAATATACTACTATTTTGCAAACTGTGCACAATTCATTATGCATTTAAAACAGTATACTACTATATTGCAAACTGTGCACAATTTATTATAAAGAAAACAGCACAGTGTGCTATTGAGTTCTGTGACCTCACAGAACTTAGTGGAGTGGAGTGAAGAAACTCCAGCAAAAAAACCTGGCAGGGAGGTCGGCGCCTGTGGCTCAAAGGGGTAGGGCGCTAGCCCCATATACCGGAGGTGGCGGGTTCAGACCCAGCCCCGGCCTAAAACTGCAAAAAAAAAAAAAAAAAAAAAAAAAAATCCTGGCAGAGACAACATGTGGGCAAAGTTTTATGGCAGAGGAGGGAGAGGAAAATAGAGGGGCTTTTCATAGAGACCTTGGTGTCAGGGACAGTCTACGAAAAGCAATGGACAATGGTTCCCATTGCTGTGATGGTTAGTATTAGAGGTTTGGTTTCAAGGCCCAAGACACACCTTTGAGGATGCAGAAGAGATAACTGTTAACTCCCTCATAGACAAATGATTTTCATGCACCTCTTATGTGCCAGGCACAGAACACTGTGATGGACAAAACAGACCTGACCTCTGCCTTTGTGGAAACTGAAATCTCACCAGGAGACCAGACATGGAACGAGTATTAAGTGCTTCCAAGGGGGAAGTAAAGGTGTCCAAGTGTTATTAAAAGCCCTTTATCCAACTCAAGGATCCTAGACATGTTTCCAGCAAATGTTGCTTAGCTGAGACTTCTGAAGACGGAGAGTTTCCTAGGAAAAGAAGAGGGTTGGTGGTGTAGAGCAGTCATAGGGTCAGAAAGTAAGGGCTCTGAGCAGGGAAAAACCCTGATGGCTGAAAGAAATGAAGCAATCCTAGGATTCCTGGCCCGGAGAAATCAAGAAGAAAAGCCTGCAGCGCCAGACTGGGTGAGCCACTAGGGCCTGGCCGGAGGCCTTTTGAAACTGGGCCTTACACTGTAGACAACAGGAAGCCATTTAGGATGCAAAGTGGGGTGCTCTGTGGTCAGTGGGACATACGCTTCAGAACTACAGCTCTACCCTCCTTGTAGAGAATGCAGGGAGCAAGACTGGAGACTCCAGGCCCTGGAAAGAGGTTGTTTGCAGAGTCCAAGGAAGAGATTACATTGGCCTGGTCTAGGGCTTTGACAGTTAGGAATGAAAAAAGTGAACACAAAGAAATACAATAGAGCCTCCATAGCTGGCCACCTCCCTACATTAACCACCTCTTTAAGTTGACCTAATTTTCATAGCTCAGACATGCACCACATGTACAAGTCAGGACAGAAGGCCTAGTTCCTTATGTTGGCCACCTCTGTATGTTGATCAGTTTATTATAGTCCTGTGAGTGGTCAACCTGCAGAGATTCTACTGTACAGGTAAAAACAAAAGTAAAAGTAATTTTTCTCACAAAATTCAATTTCAAGATCTGCATAGTGTGAACAGAGAAAAGCCTTTACCTCAAGATTGATGTTTTCCAAGACCTATAACAGTTGAACTATTAATTAGAATGAATATTGGACCTGTAAGAGGTGGAGATTGATAAGACATGAAACTAGAAAAATGCAGCCTCACAAATTAGCATTAGAAAAGGCCAAAGACCTCTGTAAGGTGGAGGTGGGTGAGGGGATAGTGACTGATGGGCTCCTTGAAAATTTAAGTCCAAATGACAAGACAATCCCCAGGTCTAAAATGATGAAACAAATTATTTTAGCTTAATCCCACCAAAGGTTTAATTACCGAAATTTGAAACTCCCCAACTCCTCCTCCTGACTCTGTATGAACAAATGACAATACGGTTTTCCCTGATAGGTCTCTTTACATACATTGTGCTAATTTCAACACTGCATATTATTTCTATTGCAAATGAAGTTGGAATGAATTCTGGCATGTGCCCATCTTATTTCATGAACTTGTTTAATGTAAGTTTTCCTCCAGCTTATATACTGTTGTTTGGGGGATGATAAGCGCAGCCCTTAGGACTGACTGAGAGCTGAGTGGTAAGGGTGTCAGCAAGACTGAGAATCAGATTGTGGCTGACTCTTGGAAGACCTCTTGTCACTGTGAACCTCTCGTGCTCTCTACTGCCTCTCTGCAGCATACCATGTTTTTTACATTTACGTTTTGACAGAATCCAGTTTCCTTATCTCTACAGTGGAGATGACAATACCCACATTCAGCTTATCATACTCTGCTTATCAACTATATACATGTGACATCTTATTGTTCTAAGCTATTGAGTGATATATGAAGTAGATTTTAAGAATCAGCTCAAAATTAGTGTTTCAGGTCTATCTGTTACATCTGTTCTCAGCCGTTCTGACCAGAAATTTATAGACAGCTCATGTATTATGTATATTTAATTTGTTCTAGTTACCAAGAAAACAGGGGATGAGAGACATAGTATCTCATAAGTCTATATTTGTATTACTCCACAGTAGCCACTGGTAGTGTCCTAGAATAACTACTGTGACTATAGCAATAGATTCATTACTGAGAAGAGTTAAGACAAATTGATTAATAAATCTACATTATCTGGGTATATAGCCATTACATTGTATATCTTTTTGGTAATGCTTGTGTAATCTCAGTTCTACACTTACAGCTATGTTTAACATCGCCAGTCCTTCTGATGATGACGTCCTAGTTATTTTAGAGGTCTGAATCTTGTAAGCTTGTTGTGGGGTTGATTTCCCAGGAAAAAGCTCATGAGAATAATATTCACTTATTTTTTGCTTGTTGAAACACTTTATCTATGACTTTTATATCAAAAATCAGTTTTCCTGGATATAATTCAGATGGGCATTTTGTTTTTCTTAAGTATCTTCAACATGTTGTTCCAGTTACATTTAGTATAAAGGTTTGCTGCTCAAAATTCTTATGATAATCTTTTTTCCCTGATAAAACAGTCAGTGTTTTTTTTTTTTTCTAGATGTCTAAAATATTTCTTTTCTTTTTTCAGAAAGTTCAGCAATTTTTATTAGAACATTCTCTTGTATTCGTTATATTGGGTCACTACTCTCAGGGATATTGCATTCTCTTTCAGTGTGTAGTTACAAACTTATAAATTTTAGGAAAATTTTGTTGAGTTATAGTCTTCAGTATTTGTTTCCCTGCTTCTCCCCCCTCCCCCCCCCCGGGTAGAGTGCTGTGGCATCACAGCTCACAGCAACCTCCAACTGCTGGGCTTAAGCAATTCTCTTGCCTCAGCCTGAGTAGCTGGGACTACAGGCGCCCACCACAACACCCCGCTATTTTTTGGTTGTAGTTGTCATTGTTGTTTGGCAGGCCTGGGCTGGATTCGAACCCGCCAGCTCTGGTATATGTGGCTGGTGCCTTAGCCTCTTGAGCTACAAGCGCGGCCCCTCAAGGATTCTTAATATAGGCAGTCCCCAGCTTGCAAACAAGATAGATTATGTAGATTAGTTCTTAAGTTGAACTTGTATGTAAGTTGAAACAGGGACATTTACCTATTACCTGTAATAACCTCCTTTCATAAGTGTGAGCTGTACATATGTCAAATGACTGTAACACAGGGACTGACTGCATCTTCATACTGAATCTTATTTACATGTTCCTTTTAATATTTATACTTTTCTTTCTAATCCTTTTTATTCTCTCATTTCATATAATTTTTGTTGAAGTTTAATTACATACAGTTATATCCATAGATGTTAATGATAGCTTGATAAATTTTGTACAAATGCATAGTACACCCATGCAACCAATGTACCATCAAGATATGAAGCATTGCTATCACCCAAGAGTTTCTTCATGTCCTTTTTAACCTATCCCATGTTCCTTCTGGAGATAATCATTATTCTGATTTCTGTCCCCACAGATTAATCTTGCTTATTCTTGAACATCATAAAGAGGAAATCTTGTGGTAGGTAGTGATAGATATTCTCCTGCGACTCAGTTCTTTCACACAGCACAGATTCATCCATGTCTTTGCATGTATCAATAGTTTCTTTCCTTTAATTGCTGAGTAGTGTTCCATTGCCTGAATGTACAACACTTATTCTCCTGGTGATGGGTGTAGGGCTGGTTTCCAACTCTATGACAAAGCTACAATCTACATACATGCACAAGTTTTTATGAGCATATATTCTCAATTTGTGTGGTTATACACCTAGGAATGGAATTGCTGGATGATAAGGCTAGTGTATGTTTAACTTACAAGAAACTGCCAGAGTTGCACAGCGGTTTTGCCATTTTACACTTCTACCCAGAATGTATGAGATCCATTTGGTGTTGATAGTCTTTTACATTTTAGCCATTCTAATGAGCGTACAGAGGTATTTAATTATAGCTTTCATTTGCATTTTCTTGATGACTAATGATTGTGAGAGGCTTTTCATGTGCTTATTGGCTATTTATATCCCCTCCTTTCTGAAGTTATCACCTATTTGGGGGAGATCATTTGCCTTTTACTATTGACTTTATAACCTTTAGTGATTCAAGTTCTTTGCCAGATGTAGTACAAATATTTTTTTCTCAATATTTGACTTGACTTTTTCTTTTCTTTTCTTTCTCTTTTTTTTTTTTTGTGGTTTTTGGCCAGGGCTGGGTTTGAACCCGCCACCTCTGGCATATGGGACCCGCGCCCTATTCCTTGAGCTACAGGCGCCACCCGAATTTTTATTTTCTTATTGTCATCTTTTGATAAGTGGAAGTTTTTAATTTTGATGAAATTCAATTGATTAGTTTTTGGTTGGTGCTTTTTGTGTTCAGTGTAGAAAACCTTTGCCCACAGGAGAAAGTGCCTGTATTTTCTTCTAGGAATTTTATTGTTTTGACTTTTATAATTAGTGCTGTAATGTGTCTTGAGTAATTTTTATGCATGGTATAAAGAATGTTTCCTAGCCAGTTAAGTTTTCTGGAACAAAGTACCATAGGTTGGGTGGCTTATTAGCCACAGAAATTTATTTCTTATAGCTCTAGAGACTAGAAGTCTAAGAGCAGGTGCCGGCATAGGTGTGTTCTTGTGAGGGTCCTCTGTCAGAATATAGACGACTGTCACTATAGCTTCACATGGAAGAAAGAGAAACTAGAAAGCTCTCTGGGATCGCCTTTATAAAAGCACTAATCTTATTCATGAAGGCTTTACCTTCAAGACCTAATTACTTATCAAAGGCCCCATCTTCTAAGACCATCACATTGGAAGTTAAAATTTCAATATATGAATTTTGCAGAGGCACATTCAGTTTATAAGAGAGAAGATCAAGGCTCATTTTCATTTTCTAAAGCAATATCCAGTTCATTCTGCTGAATTTTTGACGAGTCTTGCTTCTCTCATTGAAAGACTAGTGATTTTTAAAAAAGTTCGGTGGTATGCACGTGAGTAGTCTTGATATGGATCCTCTATTCTGTTATATTGGTGTATTCCTCTGTCATTCTGCAAATATCACACTGCCTTAATTATTGAATCTTTAGTCTTAAAATAAGATAGTGTCAGTCCTTCATTGTTGTTCCTTTTTTAATGATTGTTTTGGCCATTCTCAGTTTAGGCCAACATTGCCATTATTCAAAATGTCATCACTATGTATGATATTATCTCTAGGTTTTACATAGATGCTTTTAATAGGTTGAAGATTTGCTGAGAAATTGATTATAAATAGGCATTGAGTTTTTTTCAAAATCTTTTTTCTGTATCAGCTGGAATGACCATTTTTTTTCTATTAATATTTACTCTAACATAGGGAAACATATTATCAAATATTAATCAACTATGAATTTCTGATACACTTTGTCTTCACTCCATAGAATACTAGCAATAGAGTCTCTGTGTATAATATTAGTATGGTTAATAGCTTTTATTTTTGGCTAGTATCTGCATTACATAGCATTCTTCACCCTTTGATTTTCAGTTTTTTGTGTCCTTAAGTTTAAGGAATATCTCTAATATATCACATGTGGTTTGATTGTTTTTTAGTCAGTCTGATGAGGTTTGCCTTTTAATTAAAATATTTAGTTCATTTATATTTGCTATAAATGCTGGCATATTATATTTATATCTATCATTTAACTACTTTCTACTTATCTCACTGGATTTAAGTTCAGTTTTCTCTCCTTTCTTCCCTTGTTTTGATTAATCTAGTATTTTAACATTCAATTTTCCTTTTATTAATTTGTCAATTCTACGATCTCTTATTATTCTGTTTGTGATTATCCTAGAGATGACGTTTCCTAACCTTTTACAATTTGAAACATATTAATAGTTTTATCACTCTCCAAAGAAGGCAAGGGTCATAAAAACACTTTAATTGCATTTATCTTGTCACAATTCTTGTGTTTTTTTTGTGAATCACTTTAATTCTATACATATTTTATATCCTGTCTTACATTGCTATTATTATTTAGCACAATGAATATTTACTTCCATATTCCTAGGTTTTATCTTTAAGTTATAAAACAATTATGGACTGAGCTGATTTCAGTGTGAATTGTGGTTATACACAATTTATTCTGCTTTCCCTGATACATTCTGTTCCAAGGGAATAGCAATCTAGAGGACCTAAATGGGGTGCTGGGTCTCAGTTGTCACTTGGACCCCTCATTCTTTGAAAGCCATTGACTCCTATGTTGATACCTCTGTAGCTATGATACTCCCAAAAACTTTACTCTGATTTTCAGCAGCTTTTTCTTAGTTTTTTATCGTATGTGGCCTAAATTGTTTTATGTGGTCTAAAGTTTGATAATTTTTCTAGAAGGAAACCACCAAGTATCTGCCTCACTTTTCTTTACCTCCCTCTCTCCAGGATCTTGGCTCCTCAAGTTTCAGCTGCCTTAGAAAACTTCAGTTCAATTTTGTGTGTTTTTAGTGCTGTGAACTTACCAAGCAAGTTTTTCTTGCTTCTATGCCTCTTAGCTTTAAGACCCTCTGCTTGGATTCTCAGTCCATGGTCCTGTATTAAGAATCATCAAATGTCCTGAGGGGAAAAACAGCCTGAAGGTTATCTGCTCACTTTTCTGAAGCCTTCTTCCTTCTGATTTATTGACCCTGGGGATTTTGGTTGCCATGACAGCTTTCTAACGTCTTCAGGTGGTTTTAAAAATATTTTATTAGGCTTTTCCAGTTGTTTTCAGTGAGAGAGCTGGCTTCCCCCAAGGTATTGCATCTTAACTGAAAGCAGAAGTCTTCCTAATACCAATTTTAATCTCTCCCCTTCACCTTTCCCATGGGCTGTGATGCGACTATGGTGCTTTTTAGGGCCATGGTGACTATACATCTAAATACTATGAGAGAAATTGTATGGTAATTGCTTATTTAATTTTTTTACAGTTTTGATGAGTGGCGACAGGAATGTTTTAATGCATCTGTTTAAGGAAGAATTATAGCATAAAGTAAACTTTAGTGAAAACATTTATCTAATACTGACACTAGTGAAATAGCCAATAATTTCAGAGTGCTCTCAAAATGCTAGGTTTAAGTCATTGGACTCCTTTTTAGTTATTATTAAACCCACAATTTTAAGCCTATTGCCTAAGTAATATTTTCTTTTTTTTTACAAAACAGCCCAAGGAGAATGTTTTTACTTTTAGTGAGTTGCTTTCATCATTTTTTTCTCTCCTTCCCCCTCTGTGATAAATCAGAGTAAAATAATAAAAAGATTCCCACATTGGCGGTTTGCCATCTAAATTCTATCTGGAAACACAGCAGCGTATTTTTCCCTTTTGTGTAACTTGAGTTGCCATTTTTTATATCCTCCCTAATTCTGAGCTCTTACTTTCTCATTAGTAAAAAATACCAATATACAAGAACACTTAAAATGCATATACAGTGAAATAATTTATTTTCAGCATAAAGGCTAACTGTACTCTATGGCAAAATTATGAAATCAGAAAGATTTTAGTACTGGTTAACATAAAAATGTTAGTATTAATTAACACATTTTATCATTTCAATTCTATGTTTCCTTAGCAGCTGTTCATATTTAGTACTTTAATATATATTTTAGAATTTATACTTTTTTATTTTCTTAAGCAAAAGAAAGTATGTGCACAGTTCCTAAATAATATCCTAGTTATTGGAGTAAATCTAAAAGGAAAGGGAATCTCAGTTTTGAATTATAGTTCATGATAGATATCTTTTTGTAATACCAGTAATTGCTTATATTAAAGAGTAATAAATAATGTATGCAATTTGGAAAAATTAGGAAAACACAGTGAAGCAAAAGGAAAACCCTGTAATTATATCAATACACAAATTAACACCATTAACAACATTTTATATAGAGTGGCCATAAAGTTGAACACTATTTTAAATTATACATGAACTTTATGGCCACCCTGTATATATAAATATATCCTCATTTTAACACATACACACATATGCATACACATTATTTTTACTATTTTTTATTTGAATTTCACTGAAGATTTTATGATACTCAATATTGGAGATTAAAATTAATTTAGGAATTAGCAATGCAGTTACCAATGTGATGGAGAAGCTAGGGATTATTAAAAATATATTTAAATATATTTTTTAATATATTTAATTTATTTAATATATTTAATTATATATAATAAATACAATTTATTTAACATATTTAAATATATTTTTAATTTTTTTCAATAATTCATTCAACATTTTCAATAAACAGAGTATATGTTTTTGAATGCCCAGGATAATCTCAGTTTATGCATTTTTTAATGATGAATTATTAAGAGGACTTCCTTTACTTTTAGAAGTAATTGGTTTGTATGAGAAATTATATGATTTCATTAATTAAGTGCAAAAAATGGGGCATATAAACAAGGGATAAGGTAGCTCATAGTGGCAAATCTGTCATAGATCCTGCCTTCCAGAGACTGTGTCTTATCTAGCATGGGAGATAAGAATTAACAGTAGTAACAAATGGTAAGAAGTAAGAAAAATCACCTGAGAGTTACAGAGATGTCACATACATTGCAATGTGGTTGATAGATATGTTAGAATTTGTGGAAAAACTATGTGCAAAATTCTATGAAGAGTAAGGGCACTTCAGGTTCAAAGAGCTTAAACGTGATCAAAGGAATAGAAATAAGAAAAACAGACATCATTTTACAACATGGGTCTGACAAAAATTAAGAACTTAAGAACTCCAATGAGACTTTTGCTTCTGGTAGAAAAGAATAGATTCTGGAAGAAAGGCTCTGAACAAGAACAATTAGAAAAATAATAGAAAAGACAAACACGATCTGTTTACAGAATCAGGGAGCTGTTGAGGATGAAGGAGGCCAAAATTTCCGAGAGGAGAACTGAACAGTGAGATGATGACTGCCAGGGCTTTCTCCAGTTCAGCTCCCTGGCTGGAAGCTGAGTCCCCAGCCGTGGCCAGGCAGAGAGTCCACAGAGGGGACACAGAAGACAGGCCACATCTGTGGGCACCAGGACCATGGTGATAAAATGAAAAGCAAGAGAGGCTTCCACACAGGCTGAGCTTCTTGCTGCTGTCTGCAGCTGGGTGGATGGGGGTAAAAGATAAGTTTAAACCTCCGACACACAAACCAGAGAGGTGTCCATGGGGTTTCCAGCGCTGAGGACGCAAACCTCTCTGAGGAGTGAACTGTGAGACACTTTTAGTCACTACATGAGGCTGAAGTGACAAAACTGGAGACTAAGATATGATCAAACCTGTGGTCAGGGTCTCCTTTCAAGACAATTGGCCGAATTCTGAAGTTGTATGTAGCATAAGCCAAAAATGCAAATCTTCGAAAAGTAGAATGCTACAGACCCACCAAATAAAGTGTAGTTATGAGTGCCCAGCCACGCTTTCTGTGAAGCCAGGAAGGGACGTGTGCTCTCTATGGTAGACTGACGTCTGTCAGCTTGGATCAGCTCAGGCACTGATTGGATTAAGTTAGTCAATACCTTCTTCCTGGTGGCGGAAGCAATGGCAAAGCTACTCTGGTTGAGATAACACCATGTAGGACCTCCGCTTAATCTTATTTTATATACGCACAGTGTCTCATCTGATAAAAAGTACTGTTAGGCTTGCCAAGAGGATAGAACCCTATCATTGGAAGATGAAGGGAAACAGACAATAGAAACTCACCTGATACCCTGATCACTGTTGGAGGAGGTTAGAAAAACAACTCATTATTCTGAATATCAGTAAATAAAAGAGAAAAATCATCTGATTGCCTTGCCCTTTCTGTTTGAACTCTACCTCAGAGGAAATAAATAGCTGATGAGGGGGAGTTCTTCCTTGGGGGGGGGGGGAATCTAGTTAACAAATGCAGAGGGGCTGATAGAAAACTGTGTCACTGTTTTGTAGTCTTTGTAGTAAAATAATTGACCTACATTCTGGTCATTAATGATGACTAAAACTGTGTGATGGAAAGACTGATGATGAGTTTTATAAAGTGTGTGTTAAGCTGACAAAACCTGATATTTTTGAAAATTTTCATAATAAGAAATGTATTTTAAAAATATTTAAAAATTACAAGAGTTGGAAAAACTAATGCAGACCCTTATACACTTTTGCAAATTGTGTTAACAGTTTACAGAGAAATTTGGTAACACGTAAGAAAGACAAATGTGCAGGCATAGCAATCCACCTATTTCTAGGCACAAATCATAGAAAAACTCTCCCATACATGTGCAAGGAGACATGGTTAAGAATGTTTATTGCAACTCTACTAAAAGTAGCAAAATGTTGGAAATAACCTAAATGGTCATCAGTAAGAGAATGGATTTTTTTGTAGGGTGGCATTCATTCAATTTAGTTCATCTAGATTAATTAGAACTACACCTATCAACATAATCCTGTGCAAAAGGGGAAATTGCTGAGGGGAAGTGTATTTTTTTTTTTTGATAATGCACTTAAGAGAAATATATTTTAATTTTAGGTATATAAAATCTAATAGTATGCTGAACACTATCACATATTATTTGTTAACACACATGAATATACCTGTTGTAGAAGTATTAAAATATGCCTTACGTGATGATATTACCCCGATGTTTTTGTTTAAAAAAAAGAGGATTCGTATTTGGAATAATATACAGAGGGTTTCAAATGCATCCTTCTTGTTTTCAAAAGAAGGGGGATTTTAATAAATGCTAGTTTATTAAATGTTAATATTGGGCAAGTCTGTGCTGGTAATTAAATTGAATTTTCTGAAATCATTCTTTATAGAATGTCTCTCATGAGCTTACAAATAGTAATAACTAAGAATTTTAAGATGGAGCAGTATTTGAAAACTATGTGGAAAGACTGCATTGTGCATTTATATAAACAGGTTTCATGTATATGCATTTGTTAAAAGGAAGAGTGGAAGAAATTACCATTTCAAGAGGGCCTACACACACAGAGCTCCATTCTCCACTCCAATGAACAAATGCTGGGAAACAAATATTAAAATTCAAATAAGTGAAAAAATACACTTGGCTTTGGAAAGCAATTGGAGGCATAAATTATCTTATTTATCTAGAAAAATAACAAAAAATAGACTGTACTCTGCTAAAATGGTCTCAAGTAGTTGCTGTCATTCTTTGATTACTTTGGACAGCTGTCACATTATTATTTCCATGGTGAGCTTTATATATTTTTAAGATTGACCATCTGGAATTGTATAGACCATTTTATCTCTGCTAAAAGTAGATTCACCTCCAAGCCAACCATAAACATACAACTTCAGTCATAGATAGCTAACTGGACTGTGTACCTAGCCCTTACCTGCTCCTGACACATCTATTTAATGTCATTAATGTTGCTCAGAAAAGAAAAAAATACCGGGAATAGAGAGAAAACAAAATATAGTTTATTTTCTACTAGAAGTTATCGAAATTCTTGAGTAAGGAAAATGGCTGTAGTCTGAGTAACAGAAAGAGAAGTTTGAGACCTTAGGAATTAGTCTAATCTGAATACACGCTGAGATTTAAAGCACCTGGGTGTTTTGTCTGTGCCTTTGTTTCCCCATCCTTCAGCAGAAGAGTGTTAATAGTAATAGCTTAAGCTGGACCAGCATTTTGCTCTTGGGAAGCATTTTCACACACACTTTTTCAACAATCTTTCTTTATGGGTGAAAAAACTGGAGTCTGAAAAAGGTGATTTTATAATTACAAAGTGCCAGACCTCCTGAATTCTTCTCCAGAGATCTCATGGCTGATACTGTGCTGAGAAAAATTTGAGAATGAGTTTCTCAAGTTCGTTTCAAGTATAAGCCCTGATATAGAAACTGATGAGTGGATGACCTGATGTAAATAACACATTAAAACAAAGTCAAATGGAATTAAGTACCCTCAAAGAGAGGTAGGTTATTACACACACACACACACACACACACACACACACACATACACACATATGTAATTGGGGTAATGAAAACAAGTGGAAAAAGCTATGCATAATCCATCAGTGTAGGACAAGTAGTGACTTCATAAAAAGAAGGAAAGGTAGGGAGAAAGAGAGGAGAGAGAAAGAAAGACTTTTGCACTTGAAGGAAAAAAAAAAGAAAGAAAGAAAAGAAAAGGAATCTTCCTAACTAAACTTCTGGGGTTTCTTTAAATCCAGTTTCTGCCAAAAGATTCAAGCACAGATTTGGGACTTATATATTTGACAAGCCCCCATATGCTGCCTTTTCCCTGCAAGCGTTTACTCCGGCTTCCTGAATCTGTGCTTGGTTGAATATGTGGTTTTACAATTGCTAAAAATACCCTGAAGTCAAGCTCTTTCTCTCCATTTTTATGCGGTTGATAAAACGGCCACTCTGGCATCAGATTTTCCAAGGCTGGGTCTGTAGCCTTTAATAAACCACTCCTTCCCTAAAATCAAGGTCCTTGTACAGGGGTCATTTATGTTTCACTTCAGTGCAAAGGGAAAGTCAGAGTTGATGAAATGGGAACTTGAAAGAAATGTTCTTTTTTTTTTTTTTTTTTTCATCTATCTCAATCAATAGTTAATCAGGGTGGCTTTGGGATTACTTAAAGACACTACATGAAGCTCGGCTGTCAATATGATGGAAACTCCCAAAGGAACCACCAGAACTGTCCGCTCAACAGCAGTAGTTCCAAAAAAAGTGTCCTAGTTCCCGGGCTTGCCACAGTCTGTGCACCTGTGCTGAGGTCAGCACATTACGTTTCAGAGCTGTCGAGACAAACCCACCTCCACTACAGCAACCTTCC
This sequence comes from Loris lydekkerianus, assembly GCA_963574355.1. Classification (NCBI taxonomy): domain Eukaryota; kingdom Metazoa; phylum Chordata; class Mammalia; order Primates; family Lorisidae; genus Loris; species Loris lydekkerianus. The sequence continues at coordinate 19,454 of CAUYPK010098979.1, forward strand.
TTTATCATGACGCATCCTGGCAGGTAGGACCTGCACATTATTTGCAGGGCCCAGTGAAAACGTGGAGCCTCTGGATCAAAAAGCAGGGGGAAGTATTAGAGGTACTGCAGTACACAGGGCTGTCCTTTCTTCTGCGGTCCAATCTCTTGATTTGGTGTTTTGTATTTGCCATTTAGTGCCCTGCTCCGCCATGTGAGGCAAATGCCCTCCCACATGGATCCTGCTGCAGCCCCCGCCCCTTTTCTGTGACTCCACACACAGCCCCAAAAGCTGCCAGGTCCTGCTCCGGCCAGGTGCTGAGCAGTGTTAAAAGGAAATTGGACCAGTCACTGCTCTTTGCCGCATGCTTCTGCACCAGACCATGTTAGGTGATTCCCAGGGACACCCTGACAACAGTGCAGGAACACCTGAGGGATCTGGGTGGAGAGTCTCATCCCCATGTGCTGCTTGCCAGATGCACAGTGGCCCTGCCGGTCCAGAGAGGAGATGACCACTGCAGGCCACTGCTGGCCACCGCCTGCAAATACTCCAGGCACGTGTGCCTGCCCCTGATCTTGTTGGCACTTGTTCCCAGGCCCCTGTCAGTGGGGAGGGTGGAGGTGATTCCTGGGTAGAGGCAGGTAGAGGGAGGCTGGGTGGGCCGGGATCCAGGAGGCAGGAGAGCAGAAAGCCAAGAGTCTGGCCAGGGAAGGCAGGGAGGCTGCGGGACTTGGGGCCAGGTCATGAGTGGACAGAGGCCCCAAGTCCCCAGCACATGCTCCATTTTCTCATCGACCATCACTTAACAAAACACAAAGTAAAAGATAAAATTATTACAAATTATGGAAGGATGGTCACAGAGCAGTAAACATCTAGCTCTTCAAAGGGAGGACTGTGTATATCCGTACTGGTAGCAGGCTGGTAAGTGGCCCCGCTGGGGCACCTGTCCTATCACCATTTGGCCAGGCCACAGGCAGACATTGCCCTAATGTAGAATTAATCAGAGGATTCAAGAGTGTGCCGGAAGTTTGGTAAGGCAAAGCCAAATGCTTTGAGTGTATTTTCTGTCTTCTTTCATGAGAAATGAAGTTGCTTTAATATTATTTCAGATTAAGTGTTCTTTCTTACTAACTTCATTTATATAGTAATCATACTTTTATTCCTGGTCATCTCTTTGCTAAGTGTTCTCATTGTTTGATAATCTTTGTAATTTCAGGTAAGCATCTTGAAGGTCAGGGACGTATTATTTCATTAAGTTAATAGAAAACTTTGTCAATTTTCTTAAAAAAATAGATACTTGCAGTAGCAATAAAATTACACCAAGGTGTTTCCAACTATAGATGAGGATTTTCAATTTTTCTGACTAGATCATGCACTTTTTAATGGCTTATTGAATGGTCCAAACATAATGGAATTATGCATATTTGATCAACTTTTCTTTTTGTTACATTCAGCTATGCTATGGAAAATCTTTTCCTCTTGATAAATTCAGGTCAAATCCCTTGCTTTCAGGTAGTGAAAGCTATTCAGCTGCATTCTTGTTTAGAATTTCAAACTCACATCTCTCCTTCCCTCTGCTTGTCAGGCCTGAGGCTGAGAGACTTGGGATGAGAAAGGGTGTGGTCTCCTCCCGCAACATCTCTCCCTCCTTCTCTGTATTTTCACTCTTCTGTTTTGATTATCTTTATGATTTCAGGTGAGCATATTGAATGTCGGAGTCATATTTGTTAAGTTAATAGCAAACTTTGTCAATGTTCTCAAATGGATAATCGCAGTACTAATAAAATTACTACTATTTTCCCCCAAAGATCTTTGATGGGAAAAATAGATAGGAGATGGGGAACAGGTCTCTGACTTTGTGAGAGCTTGTGTGGCCTCTTCCAGTTAACACTGGATGGTTGTCACCAAGATCTCTGAGGCACAGAGAATATGAGTGAGGTTTGGGGCTCCCTGCAGGGACCAGCAGCACTGAAAAGTTTCTCGCCACTCAGCCACCTTCATCCATACCACCCACAGCGTGTGCTGAGAGTTTACCCGCAGCACCTTGTCCCTGAAATTGTTTTCTCTGACAGGCAGCCCTCTGATATATCATGACAACAAGACAGCTTTATGTCACCACTTTCTGAAGTGCTACTTGTGGCATGGACAAACCACTTACCCTCACTCCAACAAAAGATGTCAAGGCCAAAACCCATGGCTGCCCCGTCAGCCTTGTCAAGTCTATACACTTTTCTTCCCTCGCTGAAATGCCACAGTGGGCAGAGCTCTGATGTCTACTATGTAAGGAGACATCCACCGGGGAATGGGATGAGACTTCCCCTTGTGGGAGATTTCTCCCATCTCAGCAGGCAGGTCTCTTGCTTCTCCTCCTCTCTCCACCAGCAGACAAGTTCCATCTTGCAAATGCCAAGAGATAAATGTCACTTCATATGAAGCGACAGCAGGTTTTTATGATGACATAGTACGGAGGAAAATTAGCAGTGCAATTAAAAGTCACGGTGTCAGATGTTAATGTATGAACTTCCTTTAGAGGGATGGTAGGGGGCAGATTCAGCCTGTTGTCAGTGTGTGTGGAGGTGAAGGCCACTGCCAGCAGGCATACAGGGATAGGTCCACAGTGGAGGGGGAGAGCTCATCTGGGACAGACGTACATAGAGCAGAAAAAGCATCTGCCACGGGAAAGAGACGGTCCCGGGAGGTAAAAGAGATAATGCACTTCACTGACGTGGCTTTCAGGGACGAGCTGCTGTCAGACGCAGCCAGGCTGTGCAGGGGCCATTCTGGAGACGACATGGAGCATGGCTCAGGACCAGGTGCTGCCTGAGTGGTGCAATTGCCATCTCTGCACACGTGTCTAACCACTTGCTCACTGGGTGTCTTTTTCTTTTCAATCTTCAGGAAGAGGCAGCCAGAATTCTCGCCCACCAGCCAATGTCCGTCGGCACATGTGCAGCTTTGAAAACCCCCACACTGCAGTGAATGTGTAAGAGAAGCTGCATGGAGGATAGAGTGGTTTGCCCCTTGCTTTCTCTCTCCTGGGTTTCCCACTTTCTGACATGGAGCCACATGTGGTGCATGCCCTCAAGAATGAGGAACTCATTTACGTGCCATGGTTTGCACGATTGCCTTAATTTGTCCATCGTTCTTAAAAGGACACTGTCAAGTTGTTTATTCAGGTTTTATTTTATTTTTTTTTTCCGCTTCTTTATGTTCTGATGCAACATTTTTTTTGCCAATTCTGAAGATTCACTTTTGTTTGTGACTCCCACTCACAGGCTCAAAAGTGAATTTTCCCCCTTGAGAAATTTGTCAGCTTCTCTTTGACAGAGCTCTTTCTTTTCTTTTCTTTTTTTGCCTTTTTGCTGTTGTGCAAATGATCCTGTCTGCATTCAGGTAAAAGCCGTAGCTTAAATTCTGAAGGAATTCTCTAATGTCACTTGAGGGGTGGGTGCCGACCTCAGGGCCGCTGCTGGGTGCCTCCCATGCCCCAGGGAGCACAAAACAAAGGTTCTGTGGGTCCCACACAAAAAATTGGGTTTTACAAAATAAATAAATGAATAAAGCAGTTATTTTCCCATCACTCAAAGTGATTTTTATCAGATTTCCCCATCTGATAAAAACTGTGCATGTGTGGTCCCATTTTTGACCTTTAGACCTTGACAGTGTCTCTTTAAGTGAACAAAAGAACATAGACCTTGTTCAGTTTGTTGTGCACGGAGTCTGTGGTCATTTTCAGCTGTTCCTTTACAGCCCTTCAAAGTCCTGGGAGAGTCAAAGGTACACATTCCTGCAGCAGGAGGGAGCCCACTATGAGCTGTCTGTGGCTCGAGTGACTCTTCAGATGAGAAGAGCCCAATTGATTTGTTGAAATGTTTGCTACAGAACCTGGCCGTGGAGGCTGGTGAATGGGGCCGTGGTGTCTCTTCCCTTCACTCAGTGTAGTGCATTGGGAAGTCTGTGTCTGCATCTCTGCTATTCCCTATAAAAGCCCAAATAGCAAGACTGTGGTCGCCACCAAATCATACCGATCCTCAAAGGAAAGATAAGGTGGCCCTGCCGGTGTGTTTCCAGTGGTGATCGGGCACCCTGCACATCTGGGGAGAGCCAGTTCATAGTGGCTGGATGCATCTCTGTCCTTCTCCAAGTCAGAAGGCACTGAGTGTTTCTTGCACCATGGGGTAGAGTCTGACAAAGGACACGGCAGGGAGATCCTAGTTGTGACAGCTGCTGGCTGCCTGTCAAAAGAGATTGATGGGAATGGGTAGCTGCCTGTGTCCTGTTACGCCATCAGGGCCAGAGAAAGAGGAGAGTCGACTGACATTTTGTGACTCAAAGGTGAGTGCCTAAAAGCAAAAGTAGAGGCTGAATGGGGCAAATCCCTGGTGAGTGATAAAAAATAAAGTAACAGTCAGCAAAGGTAATAGGCTGGCTGCTCAGAACTTTCCGAATAGGTCTATTCATGCTTTTCTTCTTGAGACCATAAAAGATCAGGGCGAGATAAGTAGCTTTAAATCTGTGCACCATAAACTAAACTAAGACTGGATATTTTTAACCTTGGTTGTTCCTGCAAAATTAAAAAAAAAAAAAAGAAAGAAAGAAAGAAAAGAAAAGAAAAAAAGAAAAGAAATGTTCTTTCTGTGACCTTCAGTTCCCACTGTTTCTGTGAGCAGGCAAGGCCAGGGGATTAGTGGTAGAAATGAAGCTGCCTACTGGAGCATTATGGGCTGTCTAGATCTGTTCCGTCCCAAAGGAATAATTTCAACTGAGCACTGCAACTGCCCTATATTTCCAGGGCAAATTATAAGGACTTCGGGTAGAGCAGAAGAGCATCAAATGACTTGCTATTAAAATTATAGGTCCGGTAGCATGGAGCGCAGAAGAAATGATGAACCTTGACCTGAATTTCCTTCAAAAGGAATGTAATCTGGGCTCATCTACACTCCCTGACAAAGCAAACAGCAGAACCTCCGTGGTTGACCACCTCCCTACATTGACCACCTCCACGTGTTCATCAGTTTGTCACAGATCCTCGGGTGGTCAACTCATGGAGGTTCTATTGTGTATACCTCTGCTAGAGCAATGCCTTAGCACCAACCCAATGTCTTAAACAAATTTTGGCATGAGAATTTCTTTTGTCAGCTAGTAATCATGATTAGGTTGACCCAAAGACTATTTAAAATTTACTTTGAAAAACTAGTAACTGTAAGAATGCAGTCTGGTCTTTAGTTTGAAACAGGTTTGGCAATCTTCTCAGGCAAGTGGAGGCTGTATGCGGACAAAGTGTATGGGGCCTTCTGCACTTCACTGGATCTGACACAGTAATTTTATTTCTGGATAACTTGAGAATGTAGGATATAACTGATCTAAAGATCCTAAAAGAAGATCTGTGTGTCTAGACTTCATTAATAGTGTACATTTCAGCAAGTCCTTGGTCCTCTAACTGGCTTGTAATGAAGTTAGGATGAAAAGGGAAAGGATAAATTTCACAATGCTATTTAAGTTGTAATATCAACAAAAAACAACTAACTTCCTATACAACAAAAGCATTTCTCTACAAAAAACGCATACAGAGATTTTCTACCTCATAACCAGGGGTGAGTGAAAAGGTGAGAAATTTTAATTGTGTTCATTCAGGCCCCCAGGTTTGAGAATATATACTTAATATGCAGATTTTTTCTGGAAAGCTTTGAAGCAATGGAACTGGTGTCAGTGGGAGTCCTTTGTATCCATGACAAATTTGGGGTTGCCGGGGAAATCAGAAGCCTGATTCAAATGATGCTGTGTCTGGGACCCTGCAAGAACAGCTTCTGGAACTGCATTCTGGTACTCAGAGGTGAGATTACTGGGGTGGCTACGTTTCCAGTGGGGGCAGCACCTCTCTTCCTTGAAAGGCCTCTGTCCCAGCTTCAGGTGCTACAGCAGAACTGCCCCAAAGCCTGTGCCTGCTGTGACCTTTTCTTGGCGAGCAGGCATCCAGTGGAGTTTCCCTGTTTCCATGTTCACTTGCAGAGAAAATAAGTACTCTCCTCCTCACGTTCCAAGGAGTGAGGCTTTCTTTCCTATGGGAAGGTCTTGCCTTGTCTGTGGGCTCTCTGGATACTAGCCTTCTATCTGATGAGAAGCTATTAAGCCTCGTGGCAAAGACTTGGATTGGACAGAAGGGAGACAGGTGTGGTGTGAGCTTCCCCTTCAGGCAGCTTGTGCAGGATGCTTCGCTCCCCATCTCGAACTCCCACCCACTTTTGTTCCCATTTTAAACCTCTCTGGAGCAAAGAGCGGTATACTCCTCTCTCTTTAGTAACCAGTACTTACTAAGGCAAATAAAACAGACAGGATGCCAAAGATAAATTAATCTGTTTATACCACCTCCTCTCGACTATTCTCTACAGCGCTGTAAATATTGGATTTTCTGTTTGGGGGATTGTGATACTTTCATCTAACGAAAGAAAACCCAAGGCAAGATACTGAACCTGTGGTAGCCAGAGCCACAGCCTCAGGCCTGCCTGGCTCTGGACACTAATAACTCATCACCCTGTAGGCCTAAAGGTGATAACTTTAATTTCAGTAAATGTATTTAGTTACCTGAGATATGTCCTCCAAATGCTACTGCATTAGACCTTCAAATATGATAGTGTTTCAAGCCTAAGGTCTGTTTTTGTTTTGTTTTTGTTTTTGTTTTTTAATATTTATTTATTTATTTATTTATTTTAATTGTGGAGAAGGGGCGGGGAAAGAAGGCGGAGGAAGAGGTGCGTGACAGGGTCGGGCCAGTGGCATGGTACCACATTGGCTGTATCTAGGTAGAGGCAGTTTCAGGCCGGGCCTTGCTGAGTCGTTGCTACCCAGAAGTAGCTCGATGGATCTACTTCTAGTCAGGCTCGGGAAGTTGCACTAGGCCT
>CAUYPK010098985.1:0-12309 GCA_963574355.1 Loris lydekkerianus
GGGGAAAGGGAGGGGAGGGAGGGGGGTGGAAGGAGGGGGATTGGTGAGAATACACTTGTGGTGCATCTTACAATGGTATATGTGAAACTTAGTAAATGTAGAATGTAAATGTCTCAACACAATTGTGAAATTGCCAGGAAGTCTATGTTAACCAGTGTGATATAAACGTGTCAACCAGTCTGTGAAACTAATGTATGATGCCCTATGATCATACCATTGTACATAGCTATGATTTAAAAAAAAAAAAAAAAAAAAAAAATCATTTTCCATCTATCCTGTAGGCAATGGTGAAAACCTTTGACAACAGACTAATTTATCAAAGGTTTGGGGGAAAAGAAGGCACACTTCCATGTAGGCAAGAACCACTTCCATGTGGTTCAACTTCTTTGGAGAACAACTGACAATATCTATAAAAATTAAAGGGCAGGCACGATCTGATCTAGCAATTCTTGTTCTAAAGATTTATCCTGCAGACATTCTTCCACGTTAAATACAAAGACTTAGGCATAAGGATATTCACAGGCGTGCTAATTAAAAAAAAACACACACAAAAACTAGAAACTACCCAAGAGTCTAAGAGCAGGGACTGGTTAAATGAATTTTGGTATAGTCAAACAACGACATACTATGAAGTCACTAAGGAGCGTACAGTAGACAGAGGTATATGTATTGAAATAAAATGGCCCCTAACACGAATTAAGGAAACAAAATGGAGAAAATGCACAGCACAAAACCACTGGTTTCAGTTTTCTTAAGTCATCTGCAAGCAAAATCAAGTGCAAAATATCTCTGGATGAATATAACAGAAGCGGATACAGAATTGAATTTAAGCAAGAAACAGACAATTCCACAAGTGTACTTGGAAATTTTAACATGCTTCTCTCAGCAAATGATGATCTGAACACTATCAACCACTTTGATCGTTATAACCGATATTTATGGAATTTGCAGAAAAACACACTAACAACTCCACAATATAAAGGTGGCCACAATATAATGATGCAATTAAAAATTGCATATGAATTGTATGGCCATCCTGCTTTTTTTTCAAGATAGTATATCTGTTGGGCTATAAAATAAGTCTCAGTAAATTTAACAGTCAAGTATCAATGGGGTACATGTAGGGACAAGTGAAAACAATGCCCCCTCATTGGCATATAACTGCTAAAGAGACTGAAATTATACGTGGCATAGCAAGAGACTATTGATATTTGGAAATTGAACACTTCTAGATCAAATCCATATGTCAAGTTTATCTCCCTCCTAAAGCAATAACTCTTAGAGATTAAAAAAGATATTATTAATTTATTTTTCTATCACAATGCCATCCAGGGATTAGGATCTCAAAAAAGTACTGCTAAATTACCTGGCATAACCAAATTGTAAAATTAAAACAATCTAATTTTATTATTAAAAAATGTCTTACTATTAATATGTTTTCAAATTTTCTATTAACACTATTTTTACTCATTTTTAATATAAAGTATTCAAATTAAGATGTCATGCATAAAAATGTACTTAATGATGAATTATGGGTCATAAAGTAATATACTCTGGAAACAACTCATTAGAGAATCCCATATTTCATTCTGTTAAAGTAAAGTTAGCTGCCTTCTAAATGGTTTTATATTAACTCTTCAAATCTCAGCCCTACGGAAGACAACAGGTAAGTATACAATCACACAGCACCAATTGTATCTTTGTTTGAATTAACACTTCCTAAAAGTATAATATGTAGTTCTCATTCAATTTTCCAGAGGACAAAGTAGTTGATCACTAAATTATTTTAATTCATCAATAAATTTGAAATTTACTAATGAACAAAGTCATCAGTGAAATATAAGATAAAGCTCAAAAATTAAAATTGTATTTATTACTATATATTCTAGTTACAGAATTTTATAATAATACTCTGGAAAACTAATATCTATATACATATAAATATTATTTTTGAGGCAATTAATCCCATAGAAAAAACTTTATGGTCACCCTGTTTTTTCCGAGTATTATAGAATATATATAGTAACAAATATAAATTTAAGTTTTGAGCTATATCTTATATTTCATTGATTTGTTCCCACTAATTTCATTAGGAACACTGTTATTGCATTGCTAAAGTATTCCAAAGAATTATAAAATTTAACAACTTGGATTTTCCATGACCATACTGCAAATTTATTCTAAGAAGAGAGAAATTTCAATTCCTGCTATGGTTTTGATGGTAATGAAACATGGCCACTCTGGCGCCATCGTGTGTGTACACCAGGTACACCACTGCTTCGCGGATGGCTTCAATCATTGCGTAGGGAACAAATCAAATTTCCGAAATATAAGCTGACATTATTTACCTAAACCCGTATATTTCATAATATATAAAAATATATGCACATAGAAAATAACTGTAATAAAACAAAATAATAAGTTTTCTTGTAACTTTCTGAGTTTTCTAAATTTTCTATAATGGACATAAGATTCATTTTCATATTAAAGATAATTAAATGAAATAAAGTAGTTTTGTTATACTTACATTAGCCACTTTTTCAACATAAGTCTTCATTGTTTTCATAATCACTTTCCTGTCCTAAAACAAAAAATTTGTCCTGATGAATTTTTAGTTATATATTAAGGGCATTTCACAGTTTAAAATTTTATGTAATATTAAATTTTCATTTGAGTAGCATACTTTTCATTAATGAAAACAATAGTCTTGTAGCCAGAGTGAGAAAAAAACAAAACCTGCAATATACTACATAAGAAGTCCTCTCAGAGCTATTATAACCTTGAATTTGTATATGGTAATTCATTCAAACATAAATATGGAGCCATAAAATTATAGGTTAGAAGGGAAATCTAGAGAAACCACCTCATACAATGTGATCTGAGAGATCTACAAAGGTCTGAACTGTCTTCAAATGTACAGACTCAGCCTTACAGTTACAAATACAGTTATGTATTTGTAAAATACAATTTGCGTTGAGAAAGTAGATATAATACAACCTGCCTTTTGAAGGCAAAATTATGCTGATCAAGGAAATGATCATTTCTGCTAACCTCTGTGATTAACACGGATCTTTACCTTTTCCCTCAAAGTACTTAACACCCACAGGAGGAAATGTGAACACTGCCCTTCAGGGCCACACCAAAGATCTAATGACAGGCGTTAAGTCTACAGACAAGGTGGCCCTGAAGGGCAGCGTTCACAGGCAAGTGCGGCCAAACTTACCTTGGGTGTGCCGTGCCACAGGCAGTGCATGGCCACTCTGGCGCCATCGTGTGTGTGCGCCAGGTACACCACTGCTTCTCGGATGGCTTCAATCATTTCCTAAGGAACAAACCAAATGCTGTCAGGGTTTTGCTTTATTTTCTTCTTGCTTTCTGCTGTTTTATCTGTCTACAGGCAGGGAGTGTTCACAAAAAATGAAAGGAAGAGAGCGCAAGGAGCATCCAATTTAATTTTTAATTTTGTAGACAAACAGAAACACAGCCTTTTCCTTGAAAGATTCTTTTCTATCAAGAGCAGTAAACTAATTTTTAGCAAAAAATCATTTAATTTCCTACAAAGGAGATTAGCTTAATTAAATCTTTATTCTTCATTTTCAATACATATCATTTCTTATTTACATTTGCAAAGCCTATGCACACAGGATGTAAATGAGTTCTAGTGGCTAACAGCTGTAGGGCCCCATTTTAGTCTATTCCCAACTTAAAAATGTATATTAAATGATAAATGTAAAGCTTCATACCAGGAAAAAGGGTAGGTATCAATTAGGTGCCAGTTTCAACAATAAAGAAGCAGTGAGGTCACCCTCAAATGTCGGACCATCCTTTCCCAAGCAGAATCTCAAGAACACAGCTTTCAACTAACATCCCTGGACTTAGGAACCTCTTCAAAGCTATCCAGTTGGAGAGTTATACAGATATTCCAATTATGCTTTCATCATCCCCAAAGGTTTTTCTTTTTAAGTCTCTCTTTTGAAAATGTCCCCAGTGCCAGAAAAGATAATTTGTCTCATTACTTTACATTCACATGAAGTTCCAAATGATTTTTCGCTGTTACTAAAATATTCAACACTAAAAAGATACTTTCTACCAGTGAAATATTCAAATGATCACTTTATCAGTTCTGAACATATAGCCCTCCCTCAGTTCATCTAGACCTGTGGGGTACTGGGTTCTACAGAAAATGAAGAGAAATCCTCAAAACAGAAGAGACCGTTATGGTCACTGAACCATAAGCTTAGGTAGGTGGCTACTCTTGGGATATTAGATTGTACGTCAATTTTGAGAGGTTCAAAATTTCAATCAATGTATAATCTGGTATATGTATTTAAAGAAGGCAGTTTCATTATGTTGTTTTCCTTTGTGATTAGAGAATGAGAAAAAATGCCAATGAGCTCCCTGTATGATGAGACTACCAAAGTTCCGGAAACCAAATGACAAATACTCATTTGTATTCCTATCATTGACTTGAAGGGCACTGCAATTTACCTTCACTCTCTGTTCCTTCTCCTTCTATCATATAAAGACCAGGTTTTCATAGTCCATTTAGTTTACATAAGCATCCTCTCCTAACCTTTTAATGCCAACAATTTTATTTTATTTTTTTTGCATTGGCACACCTAAATTTAAAGCCACATGAATGTTCCTCCATGTGTTAGTTAATTTCCAGATTAGGTTAGCTAAAAGACACTCTATGGATTATAATTAAAATATATTTTTTTAAAAAAAAATCAATGTAATAGTAAAACCAGGGTCGATTCCATTATTTTCTGGAAAAAGCCTAAATGGGATTAACAGACTTGTCCAAAGGAAATTCACTGAATTATCTCTTCTAAATAATAAAGCAACTCTCTAAAATTTCCAAAAGATAATGCACTTCAAAGTAGTATTTCATACTTCTATTCTTCTCTTCTTCCATGCTTTTGTTTAAAAACAAAAACCAAGAACTTACTGATCTGAGTTTGGGGGGTGCATAGGTAAAAAAATCCAAGAATACTTTATGCACCAATGAGTGCTTAATCACAGCTTCCCTGAAAATAGAAAAACATAAAAAACACATCAGATCTGGCACTACCTTCATATAGAAACAGGTATCTAAACAAGGGAAACAGTTCTACTAAATATAATTTGTCATAAGATAAATTATATTTTTCAGCAATACTAAGATTAAAAAAAAATTAGGCTGTAAAATTGATTTAGCACCATTTACAACCAAGACCACAGTACTAATTTCTAATATTTAATCAGCAAAGATAAAGCTGCCATTCGAAATAATGCTCCGCGCTCTTGAGTAAGGACATCTACATTTTTTTCTCCGGCACTAGACACATGATTGTAAATACATACGTGGATCTATTTTTTGTATAGCAGTTTTCTTTCTGTCACGCACCCTTCACAATGCATTGGGTTCATAGAATAACTTTAGCATAATTAAAGCCTGAATGGACCAAAACAGTGTGAGTGATTGCAATGACACCTACTTAATCCAAGCCCTCTAGGGTCTAGAGTGAACAAAGCACTAAAGATCCCATCAGGTATCCAAGTAGACAGTCAAAACTAATGCTGCATTTATGGGCAAAGCCCTGCTCTGAGTGTTTTGAAACTATGGAGCCATCTATTCTTCATAAAATCTTATAAAGTCTGTGCTATTATTAGCCCAATTTTACGAAGACAAAAACTGAGGCACACACACGTTAAGCTGTGAAAGGTTACACAAAATAACTGGGACAGAGGCACAAGGAGTCACATCCAGCAGTCTGGTCCCAGCAGCCCTGCTCCTAATCGTCCCATTACAAATGCCAAGTAGCCACATGCATAGACTTCTAAGTTTTACATTCCATTTTAAATAACAGATTTAACATACATGGCTTCAACTTAACATTTTATCTGGGGAAAGAATGTTTCATGCTTATAAAAAGTGTATAAACCACAATTGTACATTACCATTTTATAGGATATAACATCAGAAAAAGAGATCTCTTTTTGCACCAAGAATGGTTTCAAATAAGAAATGTTATACTCTTACTTACGACAGATTAATAAAAGTAAGAAAAAAATATCCACTTCTCTGGGCAAGGATTATATAAAATCCTCTTACTTCAAATGCCATCTTTTTTTTATAGAGACAGAGTCTCACTTTTTCACCCTTGGTAGAGTGCTGTGGCATCACACAGCTCACAGCAACCTCCAACTACTGGGCTTAGGTGATTCTCTTGCCTCCAGAGCAGCTGGGACTACAGGCACCCACCACAATGCCTGGCTGCTATTTTTTTGTTGTTGCAGTTTGGCTGGGGCCAGGTTTTGAACCCACCACTCTCAGTATATGGGGCCAGCGCCCTACCCACTGAGCCACAGGCCCCACACCTTCAAATGCCATTTGTTAAGAAAAAAAAACAGAAACAGCTTTCTTACTTTTGGGCCATTGGAGTTAGAATCTGTTTCATTTCATCCATAATAAGCTCTAATTTTTCTGGCTGAATCTCTAATACTTTTTCCAGAGTTGGGTGATCTGCTGTCTGCAAACAAACAAACAAACAAACAAAATCAAACCCCTATAAATTTAATCTCTTCATGAAGGGAGAAAAGCAATCATAACCATTTTAAATAAGCTTAAATGAATTTAAGATTTCCCATATTTACATAACAAAGTTCCACTGTATATGTGCTCATGAGATAATTCCTTTATTAACTGATTTTCAACCTATACAGTTACCAGTATATCTAAAGAGCTAAGCAAACACCAACCAAATCAACCAGACAGTGGGTATTTGCTAATCATAACATCAAGCTCAGAAATTCTTGCTACCATGCATTTTGTAATTCATAAGAAGTACAGCAACAGGTTCAATTCACAAATGTGTGCATTTGTGTCCCAGGGTTTAATACTTAGACTATTGTAGTCCCATTATTGGTCCTTTCAGAGTCAATCCCTGTATTCTATGCAAGGCTGAGTCTCTCTACTCTCCTTTCTCTCTGGATACAATCTGGAGAAGTAAAATGCACACACATGAAGAAATACAGAAGGTAGCAAGAGAAAGCCCAAGGCACCTCAGCCAGAGCCAGCTAGTGGGTGGTGACAAAGCTTTGGTAATTATTGCAAGTTTTCTTTCCTTAGTCTGACTGTAGAAATGCCAGACATTACACACAGAGCACTTGTAAGGGAGTAACCAAAGTAGTTTGATTTAAAGGGGATTTAGAGGCATTCTCGGTGAGAATGAGAAACCTAACTATGACCACTTGCTCACTACAACAGAGACATAATAATCTGAGAGAATAAAGGGTCTAAGAGGGTCTTTTCAAGGACCAGTTAAAGTAAACATTCTAAAATCGGGGCTCTGGAAGTGAAGGAAACACACATAGAAAAAGTATTATCAAAAAAGCTAGAGAAACACTTGTGGAAGTACCACCTTGTACAGCTGGAATGTGTTCCCATAGAGCTCTTCCGTCAGCATGATCCTCTGCTCCAAAATGGCTTTATCATTGTACGCGTACTCCACAATGGCTGAGGCTTCTGCGTGCCGCAGCAGCTTCCTCACATGGCCTTTAAAGCTTCGGATTATCTCTGCAATCTGTGGTTTACTTCTAAACCCAATACAATTGTAGAAAAAATAAATGATGGAAGGAGAAATCTGACAATAAGAAATAACTCACTTCTCCCAAGGCCAACTCACCAATATGTGCATGGTGGGGGTGATTCTCCTATAAGGAATCACTTCCGAGTAGGAAAATTGAACTTCTCTGTATTTCTACCTCAAGCTTTAAGTGACTCAGCAGCCAGCCTGCCTAGGTTTGAAACTTGTCTCTGCTTACCAACTGAAAGACTCTGAGCAAGTTATTTAATCTCTCTGTGCCTTAGCTTCTTCATTTATAAAACAGACATAAGGTTGCTTTGAGGACGAAATGAGCTAAGATGTATCAGGAACTGTGCTCTGCACATAGTACATGCTCAATAAATGCCAGTTCCTGTATGTTCAGCTTGAAAAAGGGTATGGTAGGAAAAGGGAGAAAAAAAAAAGATGCAGAGAAATAAGAAATCATATTCTAGGATTCTCTTTGAAAACAGAAATTAATCACAAGTATTTATACTATATCCTAAAAAAAAGAAGCAACTGATGATTATAGTCAGGAATATAAAGTAACATAATTTTTATGCATGCTACATTTTTTGTTGATGGTTACATGTTCTGTACATTATTCTACTCAAAAAGATGGCTCAAGCACCAATTCTATCTCATTTAGGAAATACTTCCATCTTGAGAGTTCCTAAGCCCGGACCTCAGCTCAGTTTATTCACTTGTCCCTCCTGACCCTCTACCTCTAAGCAGTGGTAACTAATGACAAGTTAATTATTCCATTTCTCTTCTACCACAGCTTCAAGATATAAAAATATGCCCGTAAGAATGGCCTAGTGTAATTTTACACTAATTCCAATAATTGTTTTTAAGGTGATAATCCCTTGAAACATCATAAACATCTGTTGAGGGCTATTACTATGACCACAGATTTTATAAGTAACATGTGAGCACAGTCAGGATCTATGCCTCAAAAAAATAATGAAAGAGGCTTTTTACAAATAAGACAACTTACCCATACATGAGAAATTTCTTAACAACATTTCTGGAATATTTGGCTTTACTTAATTCAACCAAATCATCTGAAAAACAAAAACACATTACAATGATTTGATATCTTCATCTCAGTTCTCCAGAAACAAAGGGGAACAATTAAATAAATGTATAATTCTAGGAACACAAGTCAACTCAATTTCTCCCAAGTAAAGGAAACATAAAAACAAGAAAGGTCCCACAGAAGACACATCTCAACAAAATTTCCCAGGACAGTCCTGGGCCAAGAGCAAACAAGTGACTTACAACAAATGATAACAATTAATCTTCAATAAACAATACATACCTCGCAATTCTTGGAAGGCCTGTTTTCTCTGTTCTTCATTACCATACTGAATGTAACACTGGATCACACGAGTTGAATCATGTGCAAATGCAATCTGAAGGAAAGAGTTTGAGCCTTTAGACTATCTTCTGAAGAGTTATGCTTCTTATTGTTTATGTTTTATTGCAACCTCTTTTAGAATTCCTTGTTAGAAAAATGGTAGACTCAGTGTGAATAAAATCAAACCTAGCCTACTTGGGAGTAAAAATACTCGATTCAGTTGTACAAAACATCAACTCTTTGGTTTAGCTGCCTCTCATATTTAATAAGGACAATTAATAAAGACACTGAGGTAGAGACAGGTTTATCTACTTCACAAAATTCCTAACTTTATAATTAAAGCCAAACCAAACCCAAACCATCTAATGAATACATGGACCATACTTCTCATTTCTTTGGAAGTTATCTTTCTGAGAAGAGAAGCATTCTAGTTTAAAAAGTCTACTGTTCTATGATTTTAATGTAAGTGACCTAAGAATATTTGGCTCTGGCAACTAAAGGTATAGATGGGTATGAGATCTAAAAGTCTTGCTACACAGAGTAGAACTCCACAACTGCCCACCTCCCAACACTGACCATCTCCTCAAGTTGACCTAATTTTCATAGACTGGACATGCTTTCACATGTACATATCAGTACAACAGGCCTAGTTCCTTATGTTGACCACTTCCTTATGTTGACTAGTTTGGGTGGTCAACTTACAGAGGGTCTACTGCATAACCATATACATACACGTTGGTAGTTAAGATTTTAAGTTAATCACCCATTTCTCATATTTTCATTATCACCCCTATATACATGAAGTCGGATAATTAAGTACACAAACTCATCCTAAAGAGCTACACACCTCATGGCTGAATATCATCATGGTCACCTTCAATGTACTCCCCTTAGGAAGCTATGCACTGACACCAGCGCCCAGTCTACCCTTCAAAGCAATTTTAAAATTCTTTTTCTGGAATTCAAAGCAATTTTAAAATTCTTTTTCTGGCATCAGAGCTGCCCTACGAGGTACAACAATTAAGTTTGTGAACCCGCCACTTTATGCTTATGTTAGCAGCACTGTACAACAACTTGGGAAGGTTTCATATTGTTTGTGCATCAGTGTCTCATAGCTGTGTTTGTGTTGATTTGTGGTGGTGTCTTGCTGAGTGCTGTTCATTATTGCGGCATGTTTTTGTGTGTCATACTGTGACAGCTCTGACAGTCACTCCAGAAGGAGTTCCAAAATTGCTGTGAAGGGCGAAGCGGGCACTGGCATCAGTGCATAGGTTCCCAAGGGGAGTGCTATGCAGCTGACCATAGTGATGTTCAGCAGTGAGATATGTAGCACTTTTCCTAAGAGGAGTTCATGAACTTACTTGTCAGACCTCATACAGGGTGGCCATAAAGGTTGTGTGCTATTTTAAATTGCATACTATTTTAAACTGCACAGAAACTTTATGGCCACCCTGTATAACCAGTTATATTTCTGGAAGACTTATTGTGTTTCAAATCTGATCCTCTAATCCATCTCCCTCCCTACTGGAAGGGAGGGATAGATTGGTCACTGATCAATTTTTTAGAGCAAATCCACAAATCATCAGACATGCAAAATTATTTTTACTATGCACAGTACAGTCTACTTCAAGAGGGCTTATTCACTGCCCATAGTCTTTAAAACTGTTTAATTCCAAAAAATCAGAAAGTGACAATACACTTCCATCAAGGTCACGGATTTCAGAATTTAAGGGAGATTTATAAGACACCCTTAAAACTTCTTTTTTAAAAAATAAGGCTATTTTTTGTGCATATAGTGAGTACCTACTATATAATCAATATACTGTAGTTAGAATATATTTTTCTTATTTAGAACCCAAAGCAACCATTTATTAGTCCCACTTTCAGAAAAAAAAGTAAGGCTATGAGAAGCAACTAGCTATCCTGAGACACTGAGAAAAACTTAACTTCTCCAAGCCCCCAGATATTATCAAATGTACAATAGGGATAAGGACATAAGTCAAATGAGACGACAGGTGCACGGATTAGCACAACTCCAAACACACAGTAAATAATCAATAGGTTATTGCTATTGTTAAAAACCACAGATATTTTAAGGATCAGAGTCAGAATATGAACACCAGACAAATTTCCAAGTCCATGGTTATCCAGCTGTGACCTAAGGTAGTCAAGAAAGAATATTGAGTGTGGAACATCTGCAAATTGAGGATAACTGACTATTGCTAGAGTTGAGTGGCAATTCCAACACCAAAGGATCTTGTGGAATTTATACTAAAGAATCGGCTGAGGACTTGCTATTTCAAGACATTCCCTCAAACTGTTAATACATGTGTGTAGAGCATCTGGTTAGTCCCCTGCATATTGTTTGGCAAAGGCTTCCCCTGAAGGAGCCCTAAAACTACTTAGAACTTAGAACATACTGAAGTACGTGGAGTTCAGAGCAAGACAGTGAACAAATGTAATTGAACTAATAAATTTCCCCTAGATAACGTTAAGAGAACACTGATTTATTTGAAATAAATTATATACTGGAAACAATGACAAATTCATCTGTCATAAATGCTCCACTACCCTTCCCCAAGAGTGAGGCAATTTCAATTGTTCAAAATTGCAACAGTATGTCCCAACTTACAGTTTTAATTTTCCCTTGGATCAACTTCTGCAAGTCATTCATTAACTTTACTCTTTTCTCTTTGTCACAGTCTTTTCTACAAATGAAAAGAGGGAGGAAAAATGGTGGAAGAAGTTATTTTAAACACACAGAGCTAAAAACGCTACCATGTATGTTCACATAGTTCAGCACAATTTTCTTTTCGAAGGTAGCAAACCCCTGCCATTAAAATTACTATTCCAGAGCAGCCAGACAAAAGTAATTTTCTCAAAGGCAGAAACTCTTCTCACAAGGTATAATTTTATGCATCAATCCAAATCTTAACAGTCAGAAACTTCAGAAGTAAAGAAAATACTAAAACAAGTCTAAGATACCAAATACTTCAGTATCTCAAAAGCTAGCTGATAAGAAATTGCCCTTCATTTTCTCAGAAATCTCTCCAGAAGAATGTCAAATGTATTTTAACCTCACACATTTTCATAAGCATATCTGATGCCATCATAATGATTCTACACATTTCTGCAATGGGCAGATATCCAAGCACTGATGCTTATACCAGGGTGTTATGAGTAGTTCCTAAATAACCCAAGTGCTGTGTCATTTATTTTAGGATATTTCACTATTTACAAGGTATACCATTAGTTTTTCTGTCTCAAAGGGATTAATAAAGATACCGTTAAGTAGTTGTTACCTTCTTAAAATCTCCCAAATCTGCTTTGCTCGAACAACAATGTCATAGTTGGTCTTAT
>CAUYPK010098986.1:0-14754 GCA_963574355.1 Loris lydekkerianus
TTATGTGTTTAATATATTATTGTTAAAATTATATGCTTTTGTGTGAGTGTTTGTCTGTTTTGGCAGGTCACTGCGTGGTGTGGCTCTCTGACTCTCACAGTTTAAAATTTTGGCTCTTTGTGTTCGCCACCCCTGCTCTAGATGTTAAAGCTTAGGGTAAAATGAGAAAAGGACCGTGCAGATGGTGCTGTGTTACACATATTTTCTTGGTTTTTGAGTAGCTCAGGTGTAGCTTTTGGCTACAGCTGCTAAATTTCGATACCATGTAAACCTACCCAGCTTCTCAAATTTGGGTCTTGTTTTTTTGATGGGAACAGAGGCATTTAGGGAAAGCCTCTCTATCGTGCCTTTCAGATTTTGAACCAGCTGCCTTTCTAAACATCAGCTTCTACTTCGCAGCCTTAAATGTGCTCTTTATAAGGCCATTCTACAGGAGATATGAAAAGTAGGGTACAGGGATTAAGAGATTGCCTTAACGGCGACTGGCTGACCCCAGCACTCACTCTCTTAGGGTATGGAATGATGTTGGTAGAATTCCTTTGGCCATTTCCCCCTGTGCCTTCTCTTGGCTCCCTGGATTCCTTGGCAGCACTTGTTGGGGAGAGACAGGTCACCAGCTCCTCAAGAGCAAGAAGCCCCTTCGCTGTGAAGGGCACAGGCAGCCAGTCTTGGACCACGAAGGGCTTGAACTGTGCTCGTATGTCTGTCCTTTGAATACTTCCTGTCCCTGCCCAAAAGGACACTCAAGTTACTTCTGTGATACTGGAGGAAGCTGTAGTGAGGAGCTTACCATAGTTAATAAAATTTAAAAGCCAGTAGAAAACAGAAGTGTCGCAGCATTCCCTTCGTGAACACACTCATCAGGCATTTTACCTCCTTGTTACAAAATAGTGAAGAGCAGCAAGCTGATACTTATTTTTTACATTATTGTATTTTTAAAACCAGAGTAAAAGATGTATATATTTTTAAACAAGGATACCTGACCCTTTCTTAAGTAAAAGCACCAGTTCAGATTCTTCAGGTAAATTCATTGTTAGTCACCTCATGTTGGAATTAGGATACCGTATTTCTGAATTGCTTATTTTTTCTCCTGGTTGTGATAGTATCTTATCAAATCTTGTTATCTCTCCTAAGGAAGAATACCACAGGCCCATGGTGGGGGCAGGGATTGAGGGGATAGCGGTTATTAAATTGGGATTTTCTTCTGTGTATATTTTGTGAAGTTAAGAAACAAGATTATTTGGCAGCAGAATCCCTTTCCAGGATTTTGTTTGCTGCAGCATTGGTTATATTGGAGCACTTTAATCTGAAGGATGATACTGTAACTTGATTTATCTAATTAGCTTTTAATTATCTACAGTTATTTTATTTTATTTTATTCTCTTCTACAATGCTGGGGACCACTGTAAACTTCTCAGATGACTTGTATTTTTGTAGTGCTATGAAATTTATTTACAGACTTACAAAGAAAACTATATTCACTTCATTCTGAAAATGTAAAAAAAAAAAAAAAAAAAAGAATTAAGTTTCCTTTTGTTTCTAAGTATTTTTCTTTTTTTTTTTCTAAGTATTTTTCTCATAAGTAGAGCTGTAGAATGTTTACTGGAACCAATAGTCTGAGAAGTGATTATAGCAAAGAAAAATTGCAATCAATGGATCTCATCAGGTGAATAGAGATTACACATGTCTCTGAGTCCTGGGTGGTCATGCACTTACATTCAAAGACTTAAACCCTTTCAGATTAAAGCATTTTCCACATGGGCTGACAATGATATCTGGTGGTGTCTGTGTGGTACATCTCAGCTACAGAAATCAGCACGGACAGCATGGCAAATATGCACTTAGACCAACAGCAACAACCACCAACAAAAGAACACCACCAAGTTTATGAGGCATGGAACATTAAATTTAATAGGTTATGAACCATGATTAAATTGCAAACATTTTTTTTCATTACTCAGTTCATGGTAAAGAGCCACACCTGCTAGGCTTAGCTACAGGAGTGATACTCATAAATATGCAGTGACATCAGCAGGAGTGCCACATGCAGGGACAACCCTGGACGCAGGAACCTAATGCAGCCTTGCTGACAAGGCCGGGGTGACTGCAGGGTCAGCTTTGCTTCCCTACCAGAACTTTCTAAGCATAGTCGTCAGGCCCTGGTGCTATGTCACTGCTTTTAGAAAATCACTTTGTTTTACAAATTTATAAAGGAAAAATGTCTGATAAAACTGAAGAGATTGATTTGTTTTTTCAGATATTTGGGCAAAAATTGGTGAAACATACTCAGACTGAAAAAGTTTAGAGAAATATTTCTACATGCACTTGAGAGCAATGGCTTCCACTCACTGGATTAAGGCTCAAATCACAGTTTGAAAGCGGCTGAGCTGTCATCTGGATATTACTCACAGACACAGTATCTTTAAAAATTGTATTGATATTGGAAGACGCTCTAGATACATAATCCTGGTGTCATGATGACCCATCAAGCTGGATACTGATTAGACTGCCATTACTAACTCTGCATGAGCCACCCATTCACCACAGTCCTTTTCCGACCCCTCCTCACAAATGCCACCTGCCTACAGACATGTGAGTTCTCACTCTCTGAGTAAGGTAGATGGCCCACACAATAAAGTCTCATCCTATTAGAGAGCATCTTCACCCAGCCATGGTCTCAATCTCGTTCTTATAATTTCTACTAGCAAATCCCCTCACCTGTTCCTTTCTCCCCTTAAAAAAATAATGAATCCTTTTTAAATCTATAGGGAAATAATGACCAGCAATCGTCTGTGGAAACATGTAAGACATAATCAAAAGAGAGAAATTAGAAAGAAATGTTACTTAAATGTCAGAGTTTAAAGTTACTTTTTAAATCACTTTTGCCAACAAACTAGTGCAAGAATTATTACCCCATGTCTCCGACGGATAGTTAGCCTCTTCCTAGTGCCAAAGAGTTAGATTTACAGAAATGAAAGATAAATTGGTTCTGGTATTTAAAATCTAGTATTTTCTTAACAACCTATATTACGTGGTATAGAAAACTAATATGGTCTCCTGGTATAAGACTGAGCATCGTGATAAACTGACTGGGGATCATTTTTGATGAAAATGAGTTATGAGTAAGGAATGAACTTTCACTGGATACCACAGAGTGTCCCCGAAGTCACCACCAAGTTACCATACATAGGAAAAATGTGAAATTGTAGCTAAATGTACTTTTATTTACAAAATTTTATAAAATATTTATAAAATATTCTCTATGTGTTGGCCACCTCTTTGAAAAATTTTGTAATGAATTATTAGTGAATATTTTACTACAGAAGTCTATGTTAGTAGGAGGTCATGGCATATCTAGTGGGTAGGTGTGAGGTCATTAAGACTTGCTAGGCTTCTCGGGCATGTCCATTTGACCATGCACACTGAGATATTTAGTAGAAATCTTCTCAAATCCTCTTAAGAATTTCAGCTGTCCCCCTGTAAAACTTTGAGAACTACTCCGTGTGGATCTTCCAATGAGGTCTTAGCATCTCCAAACATCGGTTCAATCTCCCTGACCTTCACTCTCTCAGCTCTTTCCACATCCCTAGAATGCCTGCATCTTACATTAACCCCTTCATTCTTGTAAAACATAGAGTGGTTCTGTTTTCTTGAGCCAATTCTGACACACCATCTCTGGATTGATATTTTCCCCTCTAGGACACAGGGTCAATTGCATAAAACCTGGAGCACCAGGGAACACATCCATTAAAGCAGATGCTGTTGGCTTCCTTCCAATATCAGTTTTAGCCTTTTCCTTGCAACTATTGATAAGAAGTCCCATGTGAGTAATGTCAAGCCATGGGGATGTAAGTGAAAATGGTTTAAGTCTTTACAGGAACTATCCTTAATGAAAAGGGTTATTTCCTTCTTCATACTTTATCCTTTCAACTGATTGGGAAATAATTGTTGGACTTCCAATTGCCATTCGAGACCTTGATAGAATTTGGGTTATTGAAGACATCAGAACAGATCTAAATCTAGAGACTGGGTCCCTGATATTGTATGCCGGGTTTTCGAAACTCCTTGACCAACTCTAGACATTGACATAGAGAGAATAAAAGTTCTATTTTAAGTCATTGATGTTTGGAATTTTTGTCACTTTCTGTCATTATTTGTACTATTCAGTGTATCAACCTTAACAGACTTTGAAGATTATTGGTGGGGTTGGAAGAGAGAAAACTCAATGGCACTTCCAGAAAATGAGCTTACGACCACAGAACAGGAGTGGAATTATGAAGAAGACTTTTAACCAGCTGGCTCTGAACCAACTGAAGAAGAAAAGATTTTCTAACAACTGTCTATTCAGGTTTGAAGAAACCAAAGTAGTCTTTAAACACCCAGAGAAGGATGGGAAGACTGACATGACTTGATCTTCCTCCTAAAACCGATCTTCTACTCCAGCATATATTTACTTATAATTTATCTATGTCCCCTATTTCCAGAAAGTAACTTCAGGCAGAATAGTGACTTATGGACAAGATAAAATAAATAAATAAGGACATTAAAAAATAAGATCAGATTAAGAAATAGTATGGAAAATGCCTAGCATGCACTCCGTGGAACCATCATTAAATTTGTTTAATAAATATGTAAATTCTTGGTAGAAATCTGTTGGTTTTGCTTGTCCAACTTCTTTATATCTCCTGAGTTACTTGTAACAAATACTTCATTTGTCTTTAATAAAACCCCTCCTCAAATAGCTTATGTAGGGCTGACTGCACCTCTGGATCCTGGGTGGGCTCCTGGCATAATTTCCAACAGTAGGAGCCCTATCTGGGGCTTTTACTGGAGGGGTGCAGAGATAGGGATTCTTCTCACACCTCCTTAGCATTCAGAGTTGTTAAGATGGTGGAATATAAGCCCTGGGTTCCTTTGGTTCCTTCGATTAATATAAGCCCTGGGGTCCTGTCTGAAGCTATTTCAATACTTGAATTTTTCACTTCTTTAAATGAGTGATTTTCAACTGGAGACAATTTTTTGCCCCAAAAGGAGATTTGACAATGTCTGGAGCTATTTCTGGTTTTCACAGATAGGGGGGTAGTATTACTGGCATCTGCTCAGTAGGTCCAGAAATGGTCCTAAGCATCTTAAAATGCACAGGGTAGCCTCCCAGCCCTGTACCAAAGAGTCAATCAGCTCAGTATGGCAACGGTGCTGAGGTTGCTTTCTGAATCTTTTTGAACCAAACCATCTTACTTTTTCTTCAAGTCAGTCTGAGCTGGGTTTCCATCCCTTTCAGCCAAGAGTCCTGCTAGTACAGAGTGGATTGAACGTTGAATTCTTCCTTCTTAGCAGCCAGACTAAAGTGTAAAATAGAATGAGCCAGTTTCTCAGGAGGTGCAGAGCCAGCTGTCCTAAGCAGCAATTCTTAAAATGAATGTCATTCATGAATCCTCATAAAGGAAATAGAAACCTAGTTTTTGTAATTATATTCTGACCTTCTTGGAATTGACTAACACTAATAATAGTCTCTAAATAAATATCATACATTGCCAGTCATCAAGATTCTATTTCAATATGTTCACAGAGCCCCATGTGCTGTTGTAGCATCTGTACACTACACAAAGATACAATGGCAGGAGACCCTTTTGCAATTTGTCTGCCCAAAGTGCCTTTTCTGATTTACATAAAGACATTTATAAGTGAGTGGTAGCTCTATGTGTTTGCGTGCAGTTTCAACAGAAGCAGAAAATGGTTCTGATCTGTAGTCATAATAAGACCTTCAACCTGTTTCAAATGAACCTCTTGGAATAAGGTTTGTTCCTTCCAGAATGGTAAGAGCGTCGACTGCCTGGATTAACACACGAGTGTGTGTCTCAGTTTTCATGTGGTAACATGTGCAATATGTTGCTCAGAGCAACTGATGACTTTGGGATCTTTCTCCATAGCACTTAAAATGCAAATTTTCTTCTGCTTTCTGTTAATATAATAAATAAGAGGTTTTATGTAGGAAAGTATTTTTATGCAAAAAGACTGTCAGTTTCCTAGCAAGAATGTCTTGCAGTTCTTACTTGTGATATGACATAAAATTGGCATAACTATAGAAGGTAGAAGGATCACTGGGTCAAGCATGGTGGGTCATATTAGGTTTGTGTTCGGCAATGTACTTGAGCAATTTATTTAAGGGCTAGAGATTAAAAGTTAATGAATTTTACCAGTTTTCTCCAAAAATGATACCAATGTTTCTCACTGGAACCAAACTCAGTTTGGAGATGGCAATTAGCCAGTGACAACACTATAATTCTTTACCTCTGAAAAAAATAAAGTCTAGAAGAAAAATAGTCATATTCTTGTGAATTTAAAAACATTGATCTGATTTTGTAATATTTTTAAAATATGTATTACCAAGAATAACCAAAATTAATTTCTTAAAAGGATCAATGTGTTCAGATAAAGTGGATATATGGTGAATTTACAGCACTTTAAAATTTGAAATGTCCACATTTGGATTTTTTTGTTGTTGTTTATTTGTTTTGCAGTTTTGTGCTGGGGCCGGGTTTGAACCTGCCACCTCTGGTATTTGGGGCCGGCGCCCTACTCCTTTGAACCACAGGTGCTGCCCCAGATTTAGGGGTTATTTTGTTAGAGAGAGAGAGAGAATATCTAAATCATGTGATTATAATTGAAATAAGGACAAACTCTGTATTTAACTAGATATTTTGGTCAGGACAGACTAGATTATGTTGCAGGCGCAAAATAATCCCAGAATCAATGGCAATGATATCTCTGCTTGTGTGAAGCAGAAGCATCCAGGCTCACTGAGTCTTTACCATTTTAAGGAAAGAGAGCCAAAGATACCCAAAGGACTGTCACAGCCAAGCCCAGACCATGCCACTAGAAAGAGACATGACAAATTCTATCCTACCAGCCAAGTTCAGCCTTTCAGGAAAGGATTCAGGAGAGGCTTTGGAAATATAATTGTCCCCTATTTTCAGAGCAAGAGTAAAGGGAATAAACACCTTGGATCATTTCTGCCACACTGGAAGGGTGGAAGAAATAAAGATGTTGCAATTGTATCATCCTGAGTTTATATCCTTCGGCATTTACTAACTGTGAAACCTCTCCAAGTTTTAGTTGTCTCATACAAAATGATAGGTCTTATTATATGTAAATTATTTTTATGGCTTTCATCTTGACCCACATTTTATCTTTAAGTTTAATTTTTTCTTATGTTTATTGCAATGAATTAATTTTATATGAACAATATTTACACGCAGCAACTTTTGATGCAGTCTCTTCTATGTGCTAGGTACCTATGTAATTATACTAGTATACAATGTGAACACAATGAGGGA
The DNA here is from genome assembly GCA_963574355.1 of Loris lydekkerianus. Lineage (NCBI taxonomy): Eukaryota > Metazoa > Chordata > Mammalia > Primates > Lorisidae > Loris > Loris lydekkerianus. The sequence goes on from CAUYPK010098986.1 coordinate 7,338, forward strand.
ATAAAGTGAAGTGTCTTAGTGAAGACACTTACTTGAATCAGCTCAAGAGTTGGTTTAGATTCAGTTCTCCTACTGAAGGAGATGAAACATTTTCTCTTTATCCTAGCTAGTTATAGAGTTTAGATTGCACATACATAGGACAGATCATATTTAAACAAAGAATTAAGTTCTTTCTAACAGCAAATACTTATAAATAATAAGGAACAGCATCTACAGAATTCAGCAAAGTATCTTACATGATACCTAATATCTGTTGTATATATGTAAGTATGATTCCAAAGGAATAGATAATACTAATAATACATGTCATATTAGGTTATTTATACTTTATCTTTTTTATTTATATCTTACACATATTTTATGGAAAAGAAAGTTAAGTCTTAAATCCTAGAAAGGTTATATACACAAACACCCACCTCAAGCATCTATATACACTAGATACACATATTAGATTTGAAAAACAAGAAAGTTATCTTCTTTAATTAGAAACCATGAGCAGTTTTTAAATGAGAGGATGTAACTGGTGTCAGATTGAAAATGAACCTACAGATCTCAATCTATATAGTTAAGGACTTTTAAAATAGAATTGTAGTGTAGGAGCAATAGGCTGTATCACATAGCCTAAAAGTATAATAGGCTATGCCAGCTAGGTCTGTGTAAGTATCAGTGTTCACACAAGATTAAAATCACCTAATGACACATTTCTCAAAATGTATCCACTTGGTTAAGTGACATGTGATTGTATTTTTTTTTAAAAATTGAATCAAGATTATTATAAAAATAATTGGAATGATAAAATTACAGAATTTTAAAACTCAATATTTTGCAGCCTGATTGAAATACAAACAACATATAGGGAAAGGTGAGTTCAGGAAAAGGAACTTCAAAGAATTGGTTCTAAATCAGTGTTTAGAAAGATCGTGTGGACTTTCCCACATAGCTTCCCTTTATCATCAGCCTAAGTTACATTTACATCTTTATCTTTCATTTAAAATTATATTATTTATAGTGCTATTTTGATTCATTGTTTCCCATATGAAACCAGGTTTTAAAGTTTAATTTAAACATAAGCAACAACGGAGGGCCTCTTCACCAGTATGGAGCACGTTCCAGAACTACATTGTTTTCTTGAATGGCTCCTAGAGATAATCTTTGCTTCAGTGTTGAATGGGTGAAATACAGTATCCTGGATTTGTTGGAGTTGCTCACCTCTGTTGCTAATATATGCCAACTCCACCTTGCAACTAAAGGGCTATGTGTGGCTGTCACTATTAACAAATAATGAGACAAAAATTGTAGCAGTGGCTACCTAGAGTAGTTAATCAATAGAATTAACTAAGGAAAGTAAAAGGGTTTTGAAAATTAAAAAGAATATATATATATATATAAGAAATTATCCTAGGTATCTGCCAAGTGTCTATAGACATATAATATAGATTATACAAATGTTATATTAAAAATACAATAATTGATGAGAACAACATGTATACAAAACACCTATTTCACTAGCTGTTTAACTTCTATTGTTCACACTCATGACACACAAAAGGATAAAAAAAAGTAATTTTCATCAGTGAATTTAACCAAACATAATGGAGCATATCAATACCACTTATTTTCATAGAAAAAGTAAAATACAAAGATTGTAAAATTTTGGATAAAATTACAAATCTAAAAATTAAAATATAATTAAGTAAACAAAAATAAAACTACCTGAAAATTTAATACACGTATCATGCACTAATTTCACTTATAAATTTTGATTTTAAAACATTAAATAAATTATTAGAAAGTAACTCTAAAAAAATATGAAAAGATAATAGATCACAACTAAATGGATGTTTGTATGTTAGGAAAAGTATTAATATAACTGTCTATATTAAGAGTTCAAAGAAGAAATCCATGATCATATACATAGATGTATAAAAATCATTTTATAATATTAAATAGCCAAATATTCAAGAAAGTACTAGCAAACTGAATTCAGAAAAATATAAAAAAGGATTATACACCTTGATCAAGTGTGGTTTATATAGGAATTCAAGGTTTACTTAACATCTGAAAAGCAATTAATATAATCATATAAAAATAGAATGTTTTTTCCTTGTCTGAAAATATTTTTATTAATTTTTAATTAAAATCATAACTATACATTTGTGGGGTACAATGCAAAGATTTGATATACAATCTGGAATAGTTAAATCAAACTGATTAACATAGACATCACATCACTTACTTATTTTTTGTGGTAAGATATTTAAAATTAATCTTAGTTAATTTGAAATATACCCATGCATTATGAACGTTAGGTGAGATCCCAGCAAATACTCTGCCTCCTCCCACCAATTCCCCTCTCCTTTCCTTTCCTCCTCCTCCTTGCTAAACTATATTTGTGTTTTATCATTTATATGAGCATGTAAGTGTTTATATATTGGTTTCATAGAATGATGCAACAAAATAAAACAAAATTCATGGACATCTCAAAAGTTTCAGAAAAAGCATTTAACAAAATAATAGTATATTTGTCCTCCTGTGTCTAGATATATTTCACTAAAACATATTGTTTTCAAGGTCCTTTCACATTGTACAATATAACAAAATTTCATTCCTTTTATGGGTAAATAATATTCCATTATATGTTTGTACTGCATTTCATTTATCCATTCATCTGCTGATGGATATTTGAGTTGTTTCTACCTTTTGGCTATTGCAAACACTACTGCTATGAAAATTGGGGTACAGATCAGTTCGAGTCCCACTTTCAATTATTTTAGATATATACCTAAAGAGGAGATTACTGGGCCCCCCGGTAGTACTAACCTTTTGAAAAACTGCCAAACTGTTTTCCACAGTGGCTGTACCAACTCACTTTCCCACCAGCAGTGCATGAGATTCCAATTTCTTTACTTCTTTGACAAGACTTGCCATTTTATGATTGTTTTAATAATCATACCCTTCCTACTAGGTATGAAGTAGTATTATAGCATAGTTTTGATTTGCATTTATCTAATGACTGATAATGATGAGCCTCTTTTCATGTGCTGGTTGGCCATTTGTTTATCTCCTTTGGAGATGTCAAAGTCCTTTGACAATTTTTGAATGAGTTTTTGCTGTTATTATTTAGGTGATGATCTCACACATTTGACACTAAAAGCATAAGCAAAAACAAAAGAATAAATTTAACTATATCCAAATTTTAAAATTTATGTTTCAAAAGATACACTGAGGATGTGCACAACCCATAGAGTGGAAGAAAATATCTACAAATTATTATTATTATTATTAATTTTGAGACACAGTCTGGCTAGAGTCTGGGCTAGAGTTCCATGGTCTCAGCCTAGCCCACAGCAACCTAAAACTCCTGGGCTAAAGCGATCTTCCTGCATCAGCCTCCTGAATAACTAGCACTACAGGCATATGTCACCCCTCCTGGCTAATTTTTCTAATTTTAGGAGAGATGAAGTCTCATTCTTGGTAACACCGGTCTTGAACTCCTAAGCTCAAGCAATGCACCTGCCTTGGGCCTCCTGGAGTGCTGGGATTATAAGCATAAACTGCTGTCCCTGATCAATATTTGCAAATTATGTGTCTGATAAGGGACTTGTATCTAGAATATATAAAGAACTCTTGCAACTCAATAACAAAAAGACATTAGCTCAGGTACAAAATGGGAAAAAGATCTAAATTGAAATTTCTCCAAAGATAATATACATATTTCTAATAAGAGGATAAAAAGATGTTCTACATCATTAGCCATCATGAAATCAAACCCAAATCACAGTGACATACCACAGAAGATTATATAAAGTCTTGAAAATAATATAGACAAATCAGAACGCTCATATACTATTGATAGGAAATGGTGCAGCCACTTTGGAACACAGTTTGGCGGTTTCTGTGTTTACACATGGTAAAACACAGAATCATCTAATGATGTACCAATTCTATTCCTAGGTATATACTTCCAGGTATAGACTTAAGAGAAATGAAAACAGATCTTTCCATGAAAAGTTGTGCATAAATGTTCATAGCTGCAGTAGTGACAATAGTCCAAAGGCAGAAACAATGCACATGTCCATCAACTAAGGAATAGATCAAAAAATGTGGTACATGCATATGATAGAATATTATTCATTACAAAAAATGAATAAAATACTGATACTTTATGCTAAATAAAAATATGCCAGTCACAAAGAATCACACGTTGTATGATTTCATCTATTTTAAATGTTCAGAATAGACAAATGTATTTGTGGTTTCCTAGGGCTGAGGGGAAAGGAAGAAAGTGAGTATTTGCTAAAGGACATAGGAGCTTTTTCTGGGGTGATGCTCTAAAATTGATTATACTGGTGGTTGTACAAGTCTGAGAATATGTATTTAAAAAACATTGAATTTTACCCTTCACTGAGTGAATTATGTAGTATGTGTATTATATCTCAATAAAACTAGCTTTATAAGGCAATAGCCCCTCAAGACTTAAAAATAGCAAAGAGGGAGTGAAGAAACTTTTTGGGGATATAGATATGCTTCTTAATTATGCTGTGGTTTCACAGGTTTTATGTGAAACTTTAAATATATGTAATTTATTCTACATCAATTATAGCTCAAGAAATCTTTGGAAAGATATGATAGTAAAAAAGTAAAATATTAATATATATTTCTTATAGCACCAGCATTAGGTGATCATTAATTAGGGAATATTAGAAGCACTTTGATTAATGTCGGAAACATTTAAACTTGCTATACCGTTATTGTTTAACCATATGCTAGTGGGACTGGCCAACTAATTAGATGAGAAAAAAAGTGGTATAAAACTTGTAGATAATATGATTGTTTACCAATTAAATGTACGAGAAACAGAAGGGATAGGAGATTTATGAAGTCATGGAGCCTAAAATTAATACATGAAAATCAGTAACTTGTATCTGTTTAAAACCCAATCAGTTAGAGAATATAGCGAAAATAAAATCCAATTACAATTTAAATAGAAACATTGATATACCTAGAAATATGCCAGATTTTTAAGAAAAAAAGCAGACCAATGAAAAAAATCACACACAATTCTTATTTAAGACAATGTACATCATATTATATCAATTACTCTTAAAGTAATATGAAACTTATTGAATCCTAATAAAACAGGAAAAAAGTTGTTTTGAAACTAAAGTAACTGATTCTGAAGTTCTTGTAAAAATTCAAAGTGCATACGGTGCCAAATTTTGGAATTTATCCTATAGATATATTTTCATATGTGTGAAATGACATGCGTATAAGGAGGGTTATTTATTGTCACATTATAATTGCAAAGAAGTATAAACAGTATAAATAACCGCCAATGACAAACTTTAGTTAACTATATTATGGTACAATTTTATAATGAAATACTATGCAATCATAAAAATGCAAACATACTGACAAGGAACAATCTCCCAAATAAGTTTAACTTAAAAAGCAAAGTGTAAGTACAGTGACTATAGCATCTTACTTGGTAAAAGTGGTTGCTTCTGGTGCTGGGGAGGAAGAGTAAGACATTGTTTTTATTTATATACCCATTTTTACTTTTGAAATTTTCACTAGGTTTTTACAAAACAAAAATAAAATATTGTAAAGAAGATACCACATGCAAAGAGCAAGGAAACCTTTCATCCTCCTTTCTAATAGGTTAAAGGAAAAAACATTTTCTGCTTTGGAATATAAAGGCAAAAATAATATGGTTAAATACAATACATACATTTTTACTCGTTAGCAAATTAAACAAAAAAATCTTAAGGACAGAATAGGACAAGTGGCATTAAAATGTTCAAATCCGTTTCTATAAGAACTCTACAAAGAATGGAATTAATTGTGTTTTAGGCAAAGATCCTTGACCTGGACTTAAAGCTTGGAAAGATGATGGTAAGAGAGTTTGAGTGACAGAATTAAACAAGGTGACAGAGGTGCATTGTGTTTGGGAGTAGTGAGTAGTTTAGTTAGTAGCACGTGGGGGACGAAACAAAGTGGTGAGGAGAAAAACACAGGTTGTTTTCAAACAGGTCATGTAGAACATCGTGTGCCATTCTCAGAAGGGCATGGACTCATTTTCTTGGCTTCAAGTGAGTCTCTGAAAGTCTGTGAGCACTGGAAGTTGTGCTTTGGGAGGAATATCAGAGTTACTTCAGGACATAGAAATAACCTGCTCTCATTCATTATTCATCCGTTCACTGCACAAACATTTGTTCAGTGTTTACCATTAGTCAGGTACACCCTGTATGGGAACTATTATATTGTGAAACTTCTAATGTATTAATTTGTTTTTCCTGCTACTAAAAGTAATCTATGTTTCTCATAGAAAATTTTGATAATATGCAAAATCACAAAGAATGACGCATAAATCCCACTGCTTAAAATAAACACCTTTAAGATTCTGATCATGCCTATGTGCTTGTGTGTGGGAAGGTATATGTACATTAGATTACTGGGCTAATTGTACATACACATGCAAGTGCACATCAACACACATTCATCTAGTCTACTCGCTTTACTTAATTTTATATTAATTTTTCTATATTTTCTTTTTTAAACTTTATTATGTTTTATTGGTTTTTTAAAATCATAGCTATGTACTTCAGTGCAATCAAGAGGTACAATGTGCTGGTTTCATACACAATCTGAAATAATCTCATCAAAGTGTTTAATGTAGTCTTCATGGCATTTTCTTACTTATTGTATGTAGACATTTGTATTCTGCATTTAGTAAGTTTTGCCTATTCTAAGATGCACAGTAGGTGTGGCCTCACCTATCACCCTCCCTCCACCCTAACCTTCCCCCTCCCTTCCCCTCCCTAGGCTCCTTCCCCATAGTCTTGTGCTATAGTTGGGTTATAGCCTTCATGTGAAAGCTATAAATTAGCTTCATAGTAGGGCTGAGTACATTGGATACTTTTTCTTCCTTTCCTGAGATACTTTTCTAAGAAGAATATGTTCCAGCTCCATCCATGTAAACATGAAAGAGGTAAAGTCCCCATCTTTCTTTAAGGCTGCATAATATTCCATGGTATACATGTACCACAATTTGCTAGTCCATTCGTGGGTCAATGGGCACTTGGGCTTCTTCCATGACTTAGCAATTATGAATTGGGCTGCAATAAACATTCGGGTACAGATGTCTTTGTTATATTGTGACTTTTGGTCTTCTGGATATACACCTAGTAAAGGAATTATAGGATTGAATGGCAGGTCTATTTTTAGGTCTCTAAGTATTCTCCAAACATCCTTCCAGAAGGAACATATTAGTGGTCATTCCCACCAGCAGTGTAGAAGTGTGCCCTTTTCTCCACATCCACGCCAACATTTCTGGTTTTGGGATTTTGTTATGTGGGCTACTCTTACTGGGGTTAGGTGATATCTCAAAGTAGTTTTGATTTGCATTTCTCTGATG
>CAUYPK010098989.1:0-14356 GCA_963574355.1 Loris lydekkerianus
ATACAAATGTCTACATACAATAACTAAGAAAATGCCATGAAGGCTATGTTGAACAGTTTGATGAGAATATTTCAGATTGTATATGAAACCAGCACATTGTACCCCTTGATTGCACTAATGTACACAGCTATGATTTAATAAGAATTAAAAAATAAATAATAATAAAAAATAATAATAATTTAAATATATTATTGTACTTCCATTGTATGTAATGCTACGTATGTAGTTGCTCTTTCAAAAGTAATTTGTTGGGACTATATTGGACACTAAGGACAAACAATGCTCAAAAAATAGACACAGTTATAGTTGCAAAGACAAATAAGCACACTAATAAATTTATGATTACAAATAAATAAGTTAAAGCTGGGGTGTGCAACCTGCAGCCCATTGGCCACATGTTGATTTTGTGAAGACTTCAAAGAGTTTCTTATTCTTCCAATGTGCAGCAGAGGTTATAAAAAGGTTGGAGATCCCTGGCTAAAGGAAACACTATTGTATAAAACCTCTAACACAAACGAGGTAATAACTGGTCTGGTATCAATAGATGTAAATAAGGGAAGAACATTCCAGGCAGGAAGATCAGTATACCAAGTGCCCAGACACAGAAGGTGACAAGGCTGAGGAACTAAGACACTGGGTGACTGGAAAATGCTATAAGCCCAGAGAGATAAGCAGAGCAGCACTAAGAACAGCCTTGTAGACTCCATTGTTAAGGAGTTTTGCCTAAATCCTGAGAGTTGTGGAAAACCATTCAAAGACTTTAAGCAGAGAAGTGACACACTCTAATTTAAATTTTGAAAGTTAACTCTGGCTTAACTTAGAGGAAGAAGATTTGGTTGGGAGATCAAGTAGATAGGTGGAGACCATTTGGGAAATGTATCTCTGTGGTCAAGTGAAAGATAGGTGGCAGGTCTGTGAAAATGAAGAAAAATTGGCACATTTGAGATTTATTTTAGAGTTAAAACCAGCAGAATTTAAATTGTATCAATCTGAGCGACTATGGGAGGTAATGGAGAATGAGCACCAAAACTGACTGGTGTCTGGTTTTTGGAAATATGGATGTGTAACTGGATTCCCTGAAGCAAGAACACTGAAAGAGTACCAGGTTTGTGAGGGGAGAACATGATGGGATTGAGATAGAAATATCAAGTAAGAAGTTGAATACATAGGCCTGAGATGTAAAGGGGATATCTGGCCTGAAATTAAAACTTTGTGAGTCATAGTATAAAAGTGAAATGGAACCCATCAGCATGAATGAGATCTTAACGAGAGAGCATAGCATGAAAAGAGAGGAAAAAAAGGGAGAGAAAATAAAAGGAAAAGGAGAGGAGGGGAGAGACAGAAGGAGATTAGGACAGAAGTTGAAGCTTCTCCAATATGTAAGAGCTGCAAAGGAGACAAAAAATGAATGGTCAGAGAGGTACTCAAAAAACCAAGAAAGAGGCAGATTTCAAAGAATTAACATATAAATAGATTTATGTGAGAAAAAATGTTGAACCTACATGAAACAAAATTGTATTAGTGAAAAAAATTCAGATGCGTCAATATACATATGCAAACACAAAATCTGCACAGATGAAAACAAATGAAGCCCTCCCCACAACAACAATAAACCGATCAGGTTGAAACTTGCATAAGTGAACCAAAAGGATGCTTTCAAGTGTGTTTCTTGGAAGTGAGCTATAGATACCTACATACATATGTTAATGCATAGAAGAAAACTGAGATAGAAGAACACCAAAAAATAAAAAATAAAAAAGATATAATAGTGGTTATTATTGGAGAAAAAAGAGGAGGGTTAAGAGGCATATTTACATTGCACTCTGCATTTCTCTATATTTGATAATTAAATTCCGTCTTGCACTGTTTTCTCTAAAGAAAACTAAAAAGAGAAAAAGAACCAGAACATCCAAAGCAAAACAAAAACATGAATATCAAAAATAATAGATAAATAGAGCTAAAATTTTGAAAACTGTAACTATTAAAATAAATACCTGATAAACAATGAGTTATTATATGACTTAACAATTCCACACCCAGGTAGATACTCAAGAATAATGAAAATATACATTCACCCAAAAACTTGTACATGAATGTTCACAGCAGCATTATTCCTACTGGCCAAAAAGTGGAAAAAAACAAATATCCATCAACTGATAAATGGATAAACAAAATGTGATATAGCCATACCAAGGAATATTCTTCAGCAACAAATAGGCACGAAATACCTATAAATGCTATAACATGAATGAACTTTGAAAACATGAGGCTATGTAAAAAGAAGCCAAACACAAAAACCCACATATTATGTGATCCAATTGATATGAAATGTCCCAAAAGGCAAATCCATAGAAACAGAAAGCAGAGGTTGTTGTGGTTCTGGGGGACCCCAACCTGGCTGGAGAAAGAAAGGGAAATGGCACTGAAGGAAGATGGAGACTTCATAACCAACTTAAAGCAAAAAGTCTGAGAAGTCTGGAGAGGTGTATACTGCCTCATGCACCGAGTGGTAGATTGAGATAATGCAGCAACACTCCAACTCCTCAGAAGGCTTTTACTGATCTCTAAAACAAAACATTCATGAAAAAATGCAAAGGTGTCCAAATTCAAAAATAGGAAAAAAGAATCTCAAGTCCCCAGAAAGTTTGGGTGGAAGAGCATACTGTAATAAATTGTCAACAACAGCCCCATAACACATTCAGAAAGGGGAAGGGAAATACAAGTTTCATCTCCACAGGACAGACAAACCAGTTTTCCTAATCTAACTGCATATGAGGAGTTCAAAGGTCTTTATCCCACTACCTGATGATCCTCCATGCAAGGATGGTCTTGGAGACTTTACACTGCCTGGCCTGCCTCTGGGCTTTTATCTTTGGTGTTTTTGATAAGGAGCTGCAGGGCTGGCCCACTTTCATGCTTTACCCTGAATTAGAGCGCTCAAGAGAAATCAGCTGTCTACCTCCTACAGGTGGTTACCAAGAACTGGAAGTAGGGGGAATGATTACTCAAAGAGTATGCAACTTTGCAGGGCATGATGAAAATATTTTGGAATTAGAATAGTGATGATGGTTGCACAACCTTGTGGAATTACTAAAAACTACAGAACTGAACACCTTAAAAAGGTGAATTTTTTGGAATATGGATTGTATTTCAATTTTCTTAATTGAGAGTAAAAGATACCTTGGGAAGTAGAAAGAGAAGGGGATGACTCTGAATGGGCAAACATTGGAACACAGATGCTTTAGCTTTACTGTACACCTCTAGTAAATGTCTTCTCCTTAGAGTCTAGAAAAGAGTAGGGAAAAAAAGAGCCTGGATATTTGGGTATATAAATATGATAAAATACATTATATTCCTGTCTACCTTGATGAGGTAGACTTTTTCATGTCCTTTTACATTTATTTTCTTTTTTAATTTCAGAATATTAGAAGTTACACAAGTTTTGTTTACATGTTTTGTTTTCACACAAAATGAGTCAAGGTTATAAACATGCCCCCTCTAAGAAACACTGTGTGAATTTGCCCATCCCTCCTCCTCCCTCTCCCAGCTTGAATTGAGTTACTTCCATATGTGCACTTAAGTGTTGATCAATCAGTTCCAACCTGGTATTGTGTACATGTGTTTCTTTCTCCATTCCTGTAATGTTTCACTTAGGAGAATGGTTTCTAGTTCCATACAGGTTGTCACAAAAGATACTAGAGCACCATTTTTCTTTATGCCTTAGCATACATATACCACATTTCATTAATCCATTCTTGTATTGGTGTGCACTTGTATTGTTTGTTTTTGCAATTGTGAATTGTGCCACTATAAACATTTGATCCAGAAATCCCACGGCTGGGTATATACCCAAAGGAAAAAAACGTCATTTTATAAACAGGTAGATTTTCCCTACATCAAGCAAAAAATAAAGCAAAGATGAAACTCTATCTGAGATCTTGGCATTCCCACCTACATACCCAAGCTCTATCAGTGCAGCCCAGAATCTTTTCTTCTATGCACTGTGCCAGTTATTAAATGATTATCTCTTGGCTCCATTTTTTTCTCTCATTTTTACTCTAATTTGTGATGCTGGGGCTGTGATTCTGCAAACCACAGTCTTCTCTGCCAATTAGGCTTTTCTAAAGGAAAGGGAAGTAGGGCAAGGCTGCAGAGTAGGGAGAGAGGATATGACTTCCTATGGGCTTCTCTTGACTTACTGTCCACTTGCCACTCTTATGAGTGTCACCCCCAAAACTTTCTTCAGTTCAGCAGGAGCAGTACTTCCCATGTCAGTATTAGTACCAGGTCTATAAGTCTTGCAACCTCAAGCTGGTGCACTAGATAAGCAGCACCCTCTCCACAGAGATTTGAATTTCAGCTCTGCAGGGCTCTCTGGTTGTAAGTTTTAACAATTCCAATCCCTTTGTTTCAGCCCTAGGAATAGTAGCTATTTTCTGCAATTGCTATCTATTAAATTCCCTCTTTTAAAAGAACTGGTATAGTTCATCCATATGGTATGATTCAGTACTTCATTCCTTTTTATGGAATATGGTATGTGTCAGTACTTAGTTCCTTTTTAGAGATGAATAATATTCCAATATATGTATATAGCCCAATTTGCCCATTCATCCATTGGTGGACAATTGAGCTATTTTTACCTATTGGATACTATGAATAGCACTGCTAGAAAGTGAAAGAAGCCGGCCACCAAAGGCCACATATTATATGATTCTTTTTGTATGAAATACCCAGAATAGGTGAATCCATAAAAAAAATGCTGATTTGGTAGTTTCCAGAGGATAGAGAGAAGAATGAAAGGGAGTAACTGCTTAATGGGGATGGGGTTTTCTTTTAGGGTGATGAAAATGTTGTGAAACTAGATGGACGTGGTGGTGGCACAATATTGTGAATGGACTAAATGCCACTGAGTTGTTCACTTTAAAATGGTTAGTTTTGTATTATGTCAAGTTTGCTTCAATAGAAATAAATAACCTTTGTCAAAACCACAAGGGGGTTTTGGTCTAAATCCAGCTGCTTGTCACACAAAACTCCAGTTATTAAGACAAGGAGGATTGCCATGGAATAAAGGAATTTTTAATGCAACAGACATCTTTCTGGGAGAAAGGAAAAAGCTGCCTCAATCCATCTCCTGGACAAATGGAATTCATGGGCTTTTTTTATGAAGAGGCCACGCCCCTTAAGGCATATGAAGAGAGGTGATGAGTAAGGATTTCTGCCCTGAAGCCTTCAAAATCTCAATTCCTTTGTCTTAAAGAAAACCTATCATTTCAGGACAGATGTGGTGACTCACATCTACAATCTCAAGTACTGTGGGAGGCCAAGGCAGGAGATCAAGTCCATCATTTCTGGAAAACAACTCAAAGAGTCAGGGAGTTACTTATGGGAGAGGATTATAAAAAACATATAGGAGTTTATAGAGCAGATAACATAACTGGTTGTTTTCTTTCTTCTGACTGGGCCCTGATGGATACCTGAGTCTTCATTACTCAAACAGTAGCTGTCGAGTTTGTTTTTGCCAGCTGAGCTGCATTGCCTCACTATAGTCCTTGTTTTTTTCTATGGTTCCAGTTTCCACTGTTCAGGAGGTGGTTAATTCTCAGAGGAAAGCATTGTGTTGATCTGTGCCATATGTGACTATTTAAATTTAAATTTAACTAAATAAAAAATTCATTTGCCCAGTCACACTAGCCACATTTCAAGCCCTCATAACCTCAATGTAGCTGATAGCTGTGGTGTTGGACTGCACAGAACATTTCCATCATTGCAGAAACTTCTGTTGAACAATGTTGGCCTGTACTTCGCCAGTACTCTTTTAATCATAAAGCCTCCGAAGTCTCTTGTGACTGTTCATCAACTTGTATCTCCAACCTTCCTTAGAACCTAACTGAGAAAAATAAGGGAAGAAGAGGTTAGGTTGGGGACATGTGTCTTTGCAATTTTTTTAACTTCATTTTATTCTTCTTCAACCCAATAGCTCAGTTCTCATACATCCCTCTCCCTAAACATGCATCAGTTATTTTTGTATTTATAACTATACATTTATTTTGATTATGCATTAGTTTGACCTATAAAACAATAAACAGTTCCAGGCCAGAGTTTTGGGGTTTTTCATAAACACCTCTCACATTCAGTGGTATATTCCTTGAGTACTCATGAAATACTTGCTGACTGAACCTCTGATGAGGCTAGCTCTGGTTTCAGGGGATTGGTTCCAAACTGAAAAAATAAAACCTCTGCCAACACAGTGGTAACACCCTGCCTAAGTAAACAGAAGTAATTTGCAATGCTTTTCTCCTATGATTTCTTCTCATTTCTATTTTTTAATGAGCATACCACTTCAAAAACATTCCTAGTGTGGTTCAGCCCAAATAACTCCAGTAGGAGATGATATCCTCCCTTTATGAAAATCATCCCAGCATTAAATCCTTTTTGTTACTGGGTAACAGATCAGATCCAAGAACAACCCAGAGTGATACAAGCCAAACAGAATGCCCTTTTCTTAAGAATTTTTTTCTGAGTATGCTTCCTACATCTGTTATATAGCTTTCAGAGCAGACTCCTGAGAATCTGAATGGAAGGTTCCAATCATAAGGTAACTGGTAGTCTTGAACGACTTTTTACATACTCATCTAAGATTATTTAAAGTATTAATCTATAAGTTAAAACAACTTGCTCAATATTTATTAATATATTTTGAGGGAAATTTGCACTTTGTACAGTTTACAGACTGTTATTGCAGTCATAAATCCACACCCAGCTGGTAAGAGAGTAATTCTCCTTCTCCTTTATTGCATTTTTGATACTGCCATTCTATATTTGAAGTGAGAATGATCAAGATTTATGAATGCTGGGGTAAGTAGCTCAGTCTTGCTAAATGGAGGAATAATAAAAGGACATACTAGGAAGAAAATGGATAAATAAAGAAAGCCCAAGGAAGATATCCAGTGGAGATTGACATGAGCTAATTGTCATTGGCTCTGTCACACTCGCACCTCTGACATCTACTTATTCTACAGCTTCTTCCTCTCTTCAAGCTTATAGAAACTACATCCCTCTCAGTACAAGTTATAGATGTATTTCACTGATTTTTGAAGCAGTAAATCCATAATAGGGACCCAATCTATAATCCCAGGCAGATGATTAATCTATAATCCCTTCCTATATCCCCAGACCTTGTCATTTTTGTACCCATAGCCTGACCGCCATCTGCTTACATCTGCTTCTCATCATCTAAAGATTTTCTCACACAGCAAAAAAGTAGTATCAGAGAATCAGCACATACTGGAAGGAGTCCTTAACCAAAGATGGAATAAAGTTCATATGTAATACCCAGACCCCTTGTCCCTTGGGTGAGATCACTGTGAAATGTATATTCTACACTGGCTCTCAGAGTTCTCTAGTGCGATTAAGCTCTAGTTTTCTATGATGGTAACCTGACCTTTATTAGTTGCCTTCTCTTCCCTATTTTACATCCTCACTTCCCTATGTTTCCTGGGATCACCTCCCAAATAAACTGCTTGCATTCAGCTCTGTCTTTTAGGATCTTCTTCTGTATGATCACAAATCAAGATATATGCTAATAATAATAGTTACTTGTTAATAATATGTATGTGAGGGAGCAAAATGACAAACCAGAAAGAGCATTCACTCCAACACTCATAATACAACTGAGAAATGGAAGAATGCCAGGCTGTGCTTACCTGGAGCTGTGGCTCAGATTGCACAATGAGGTGGTGAGGGGCTTGATACAGTACATGAACCAGAGCAGCAGAGTTCTGATGCACTAGGCAAGTTTTTGCTAACAGGAGCAACCAGCTCTGTGCAGAGGTCCAGGATGGGAGGAAGCCCTTTCACCATTTTCAGTTCTTGGGGGCAGCTACATATTGCGAAGAAAGCCTGGAAGAGTGGGCACACCAGAACAGTGTACAGCAGACAGATTTGAGGGCTGATCAGAGAAGATTTGCCCCTGGTTTGGTGGCAGTAGAGATGGCCATACTGGGAAAATGTTGGTAGCCAGGGGACAACCATGGTAGGAAAGTCTAGAGAAGGTCATGAGGGCAGGCCTCTTACAGGGACACAGTCTTCTTGGTTCTACCTGCTGGGATGGGACCTCCAATCTTGACAGACTCAGGGACTCCCACACCTCATGGGAATTGTTGTCTGGGGGACACAGGAGACCTGCCTCTGAAGGATTCTGGAGAGCTTTGAGATCCCAACTCAATAGGGCCTGAATGCTAAGGAAATAATCACTGTGGACAATTAAGTTGGGAAGCAGGTCTATGCTGGGGATCTAGAGAAAGGTTACCAGTGATATTGTCCATCCCTTAAAGCTACAGCACCATGTGGTGTCCGGGCAATATATTGCAACACAAATATATTCCTACTAAAGTTGGACCCTTCCATTGTGTGTGTGTGTGTGTGTGTGTGTGTGTGTGTGTGTATCTCCTTTTATATATGTATATCATATAATTTTTTTATTTTTATATCTTTTTGTTTTCTCTTTTTCCTTTTTTTTCCCCCTTGTTCTTAATATTATCTTTTCTTTTTCCTTTTTTGTTTTATTGTTTATTTGTTGCTAAGGTTGATTATTTTTGGTTATTAGAGTTTTTTGTTATTTTGTATTGATGTGTTCTGGTTCTTGCTAATTTGTTTGGTTGATTCTTTTCTTAACTTCTATTTTTACTTTCAAGAGCAAGGGCTCCTGTATTTTTTGGTTACAGTACCTTAGCCTCATTTATTCTCTCTTGCTATTTTAGTCCTCTACATTCTCTCTTTGGATAGAGATTCTTATACCTTTCTCATCTCTCCCAAATAAATCACTTTTGCAACAGCTAAGATATCCCCTTGCCCCATTTTTTGTCTTTCTCCTTTCTTTATCCAACTTTCCCCTCTCTCTTTTATTTGATAAATCAGTATTTTAATTTCCTTTATCTATTCTTCTTTCTTCTTTCTTTCTTTCTTTCTTTCTCTGCTGAAAGCTAGGGGGACACAACTGTGGTCTGGCCAATAGGCGACTACAGTAGTCTGGCTCAAGGGGGCTAACGGATCTTTTTGCCTTAGGAAGAAAATTTTGGCATGATCACACTGCAAAATTTTTCTATTTAATTTTCATCCCTACTTAATTTTTCCTTCTTGTTTTTTGTTTTTGCTCTTTTTCTGCTCTTCCTATATTTGACAGAAGAAGAGTCTGACTCTACTCAGGCTGGTAAGGAGCATCTGATTTTGAGGAACCCACCCACCCCAGCCCCTCAAAATCCTTGAGTTATAGGCATAGCCTTAGCACCATGCTGATCAATACCATTTCTTCCATCACTCTCATCCTCTCTTCCTGACCTCCTTCTCTACTATTCTTCAAGCTTTTTTCTGTTACTCCCCATTCCTTTTGTTTCTTTTTCTTTTATTTTACTCTTTCCCACTTTGTGCATCTTTATTTCCTTTTCACTTGTTTCTCCCTGCTTGCTCTTTACCTTTCTCCTCCTTTTGGCCTCATACCAAGAGGCCTCTTCCTCACCTAAACTCTGAGACAAGGTAATTTGAATCAAAGAAGGAAGGGAGAAGGAAAAAGGAGGACAAGGAGGTGAACAAGAAGAAAGTAAACATGAGGAGGAACCAACAGAAAAATTCAGGCACCAGGCAAAACCAAGATAAAGCAACTCTTCCAAAGGAGGAGGCACATTTTACAGAAGACTACTCCTATAAAGAATTAATGTATTTGACAAAAAGGGAATTTAAAATATGGATGATTAAGGAAATAAAGGGGATGGATGAGAAAATGGAAAGACAGAACCAAAAGTCGAATGAGAGATATGTAGAATATAGAAAGTACATGATGGAGCTTCAGGAAATGAAAGAGACAATCAGGGCATGTAAAGATGCAGTAAAAAGTATCAAAAATAGTTCAGACAATGGAGAAGAAAGAACATCAGAGCTAGAGGATAAAGTTTTTTAGTTAACCCAGGTAGTTACAAAGGCAGAAAAAAGAAAGAGAAAGCAGAACAGGTGCTAAGAGAACTATGAGACTCCATGAAGTGTTCAAACATAAGAATAATAGAAATCCCTGAAGGTGAAGAAGATTGCCCCAAAGTAAGGAAGCTCTACTGGAGACTATTTTTCTTTCTTTCTTCTTTCATAAATGAAAACTTCCCTAAAGATCCCAAGAGATGCCTTTCGATGGATATTGAACCCTGGGTCATCTCAACTCTAACAGAGCTTCTCTAAGACACATTGCAATGAACTTGTCCAAAGTTCAGAAGCAGAAAATTCTGTAAGCAGATAGATGTAAGTGCCAACTGACCTACACATGCAGAGCCATTAGCATAACAGAAGAGTTTTCAACTGAAACTCTCCATCCAAGATGACCATGGTCACTGACCTTCATCATTCTTAAACAAAGGAAATTTAGGTCCAGAATTCTATATCCTGCAAAACTAAGCTTCAAAATTGATGGAGAAAACAAATTTTTTCTGGTTATGCAAGCACTGAGGAAATTTGCCACAAGGAGACCAGCTCTACAGGAAATACTTAGACCTATTCTCAACACTAAATACCACATTGGACCACCACCAAAGTAAACACCTAGAAGCCAAAGGCCAAAACTTAGCTTCCACAATGGTACAAAGAATAAAACAACACAACAGACTTTCTCATAACAAGATGAATAAAATTCTACCACACTTATCAATAACTCTAAAAAAAATCAATAGTTTGAATTCTCCACTGAAGAGGCACAGACTAGCTGATTAGATTAAAAAAAAAAAAAAAAAAAAAAAAGCACAAGCCATCCAAATGATTTCTCCAGGAGACACACTTAACCCTGAAGGAGAAATCGAGACTCAAGGTTCAGGGATGGAAAACAATATTTCAAGCAACTAGAAAACAGAAGAAAGGAGAGGTTGCAATCTTATTCTCAGATACAAGTGGATTCAAAGCAACTAAATTTAAGAAACACAAAGATGGACACTTCATACTGGTCAAAGGAGCAATATAATAAGAACACATCTCAATTTTAAATATTTATGTATCCAACTTAATTGCTCCCAGATTCTTAAAACAGACCTTAATTAGTCTGAGCAATATGATATCCCATAACACCATAAGATCCAGGGACACTAATACCCCTCTGACAGAACTGAACAGATCTTCTAAACAGAAACTAAATAAAGATATAAAGGACTTAAATGTGACCCTAGAATAAATATGATTGATAGCTATGTACAGAGCACACCATCCCAAAGTTAAAGAATATGCTTTTCGTCTCATCAGCCCATGGCACGGGAGTACCAAAATAGATCATGTCTAGGATACAAATCAAAACTCAGCAAAATTAAAGGAATATAAATTATACCTTATCTCTTCTCAGACCACAAGACTATAAAGGTAAAACTCAACTCTAACAAAAACGTGCATCCCCACACAAAGACTTGAAAATTAAAACCTTATGCTGAATGACAGTTGAGTTCAGGAAGAGATAAAAAGGAAATTGTTAAATTCCTCAAATATAACAACAATGGAATCATTATTGTCATGAGTAACTGAGACATACTCACAAACCAACTTATTGAATTGGAAAAAAGAAGGACAATCTAATCCTCAACCCTGAAGAAGAAAAGAAATAACCCAAATTAAATCAGAGATGAATGAAATTGGAAACAAAGGAACCATTTACAAAACTAACAAAACAAAAAGTTTTATTTTTTGAAAAAACAAAGCTAACAAAACAAAAAGTTTTATTTTTTGAAAAAAATAAATTAAATAGATAAACCTTTGGCCAGATTAGAAACAGAGAAGTAAAATCTCTAGTAACCTCAATCAGAAAGAATAAAGTGGAATAACAACAAATGCCAAAGAGATACAAGAGATTATCTCTGAATACTACAAGAAACTCTATGCCCAGAAATTTGACAATATGGAGGAAATGGATCACTACTTGGAATTACACCCTCTCCCTAGACTTAACCAAAAAGAAATAGATCCCTTGCACAGACCAATTTTAAGCACTGAGATCAAAGAAACAATAAAAAATCCTCCAACAAAAGAATGCCTAGGTCCAGATGGCTTCACATCTGAATTCTATCAAACCTTCAAAAAGAGTTTATACCCATACTGCAGAAACTATTCCAAAAAATTAAAGAAAGAAAGAATTTTCCCCCAACATGTTCTATGAAGCAAACATCACCCTGATACCAAAACCAAGAAAAGACCCAACTAAAAAGGAGAACTTCAGACCAATTTCCCTAATGAATATAGATGCAAAAATTATCAATAAGATCCTATCCAATAGATTACAGCTTCTCATTAAAAAAGTCATACATCACAATCAAGTATGTTTTATTCCAGGGATGCAAGGCTGGTTTAACATATGCAAGTTCATAAACATAATTCACCACATCAACAGAAGCAAAAACAAAGATCATATGATCCTCTCAATAGATGCAGAAAAAGCATTTGATAAAATTCAATATCCTTTTATAATTAGAACTCTGAAGAATATAGGCATAAGTGGCACTTTTCTTAAACAGATTGAAGCCAATTGTGACAACCCGCAGTTAATATTACACTGAATGGAGTGAAACTGAAAGATTTTCCTCCAGAACTGGAATTTAACAAGGGTGTCCTCTATCACCACTACTAGTCAACATAGTGCTGGAAGTTCTAGCCAAGACAATCAGGCAAGAGAAGGAAATAAAGGGCATCCAAATGGGGGCAGAGGAAGTTAGACTCTTCCTCTTTGCCAACAATATGATCTTATGCCTAGAGAATCCCAAAGACTCAACCACAAGACTCCTGGAGGTTATCAAAAAATACAGTAATGTCTCAGGATATAAAATCAATGTCAAAAATTAGTAGCTTTTGTATATGCCAATAACAGCTAAGATGAGAAGCTAATCAAAGACACAATTCCCTTCACAGTAGCTTCAAAAAAAAAAAAAAAAAATGAAATACCTAGAAATATACCTGACAAAAGAGATGAAGGACACCTATGAAGAAAATTATGAAATCCTAAAAAAAGAAATAGCAGAAGATACTAACAAATGGAAGAACATACCATGCTCATGGCTGGGAAAAATCAACACTGTGGATGTCTATGAAGAAAATTATGAAATCCTAAGAAAAGAAATAGCAGAAGATATTAACAAATGGAAGACCATACCATGCTCATGGCTGGGAAGAATCAACATTGTGAACATGTCTATACTTCCCAAAGCAATCTACAGATTCATGGAATCCCCATTAAAATACCAACATCGTACTTTCAAGATTTGGAACAAATAATTCTTCATTTTGTATAAAACCAGAAAAACATATATATATATATATATATATATATATATATATATATATATATATCTAAGGCAATTCTTAGTAATAAAAACAAGGCTGGGGCCATTGTACAGATTTCAGGCCATACTACAAGGTCATAGTGATCAAAACAGCATGGTATTGGCACAAAAATAGAGACATAGACATCTGGAACTGAATAGAGAACCATGAGATGAAACTAATATCTTACAGCCACCAGATCTTTGATAAAACAAACAAGAACATACACTGGGGGAAAGATCAATAAAAGGTTCTGAGAGAACTGGATAACCACATGTAAAAGACTGAAACTGGACCCACACCTTTCTCCACTCACTAAAATTGATTAAAGTTGGATAAAAGATCTAAATCTAAGGTGTGAAACAATAAACATCTTCAAAGAAAGTATGGAGAAAACACTTGAAGTTATAGGCCTTGGGAAAGACTTTATGAAGAAGACTCCAGTGGCAATTACAGCAACAACAAAAACAAACAAATGTGACTTAATTAAACTGAATAGCTTCTGTACTGCTAAGAGGACAACAACCAAAGCAAAGAGACAACCATCAGAATGGGAAAAGATATTTGCATATTATCAATCAGACAAAAGCTTGATAACTAGAATCTATAGAAAACTCAAATGAAGCAACAAAAAAAGGGACAATAATCCCTTCTATCAATGGACAAGTGAGATGAATAGAATCTTCTCCAAAGAAGACAGACGAATGGCTAGCAAACATGACAAAATGCTCATCATCATTAATGATCAGAGAAATGCAAATCAAAACCACCCCGAGACTGTTTGTTCGGCTTGGTTGTTGTCGGTATATATAAAGGCTACAGATTTATGGTTGTTGATTTTGTAGCCTGAGACATTGCTATATTCCTTGATCACTTCTAAAAGTTTCGAGAAACTTCTCTAAAGAAGACAGACGCAAAATCTACCAACACATGAAAAAAAGCTCATCATCCTTAATCATCAGAGAAATGCAAATCAAAACTACTTTGAGATATCACCTAACCCCAGTAAGAGTAGCCCACATAACAAAATCCC
>CAUYPK010098990.1:0-27378 GCA_963574355.1 Loris lydekkerianus
GGGGAAAGGGAGGGGAAGGATGGGGGAGGATGGGTGGAGGGAGGGTGATTGGTGGGATCACACCTATGGTGCATCTTACAAGGGTACATGTGAAATTTACTAAATGTGGAATATAAATGTCTTAACACAATAACTAAGAAAATGCTGTGAAGGCTATGTTAACCAGTTTGATGAAAATATTTCAAATTGCATATAAAACCAGCACATTGTACCCTATGATTGCATTAATGTACAGAGATATGATTTAATTAAAAGAAAAAGAAAAAGACCCTCTCAGTCCATAGCCAGAGCTTGGTAACAAGTAGCTCTGGGAATCTCATTCTATTACTTCTCATAGTGACATAATTAAGGCTTCATTCACTACGTTACACAATGTGCCCTTCCTGAGGACCCATGTGGGGAATTTCTGTCAATACCAGGGAGAGATGTGACTTCCTTTGCCTGGGCAACTGGAAAAATGGGTCCTCTTTTTGATTGTCCTGTAGCAAGTATGAACCTCTCGCACACCCAGTGGAATCTTCCTGCTTCAACTCATTTTCCTACCCTTATTTTCTTTTTGCCCTAACTTAACTCTTTACTTTTCCCTTGTACTGCATGTGTTTTCCAGAAGTTATTTAGATATAGTAATAGAATGAAATTAAGCTACATTTGGGGGCCTTAAATTGCCTGATCCATGTGCCTTGGTGGAGTTGATACTTTGCACATTTGCCAGTGGGAGCCCTGCGAGGTTTCCTCTTATGATGGCAAAGGGTTGATTTCACCATCATTTGCATGAGCTCTTTGAGAAGGACACAGATGATTCTACCAGCTCTTTAGAGGAAGCTCTCGCAAACTTTTGTGTAGGCAGCAAGCAGTTATCTAAGAAAGGGAAGCTGCAAGAGCACCCCACCCAATAGGAAGCTTCTCTTGGGGCTAAAGGGAAAGATGCCTCTTCAGATGCAATGGAGTGATGCTGTGAGCAAACCAAACTGTTAGTCCCCATGTGTCCTTGTTATCCAGAGTGAGGAAGGAAAGGGGGAATCCAGGAGGATGTTTGGGTATCGAGCAAGGGAGGTGCCTTGCCCTGCTCCTTCTGAGCCACCCCCTCTGGAAGGGGGGATGGAAAGTCTGGGGCATCAGTCAACAGAGGAACGCCCGGTCTCACCTCTCCTGGGCCCAGCTCTGCAAAGTGACAAGATACCCAGACAGAATATCAGGTCTCACCAGGATCCCCATGGCTGTCTGGACCCAAGCAGGCCACTCAAGTTATGAGAGAGGTTGGCTTAGGAGGCATGGAGAGCAGTGGCTGCCTCTGTAGACTGAGGCCTGAGACCCTATGTGCATCTCTGAGAATGACACCATGGAATGATGATGTCTCTGCTGCCCAGCACCCCATCCTCCCCTCCCTATCCACCAACACCCTAGCTTATAGACATCAACGGTTGCCCAGCCCAAGGAAACCAAGTGACTCTGAGTTACCCATGATCAATTTTCCTCTAAATAGGGATGCAAAACAGGGGCCACAAAAAGTGAATTAATTTTTAGAAAACTATACTACATTGTCTTCACACTTGTCTCTGCAGACTGAGCTGAGGGCTCGCTTGGGTGTCATGGTACCCTTGACAGTCACCCTGCATTTGTCATGTCTCTGCTGAGCACTTCCTATGAATTAACTCATGAAATCCTTACAACAGAGAGCTGCTGCTACATCCCCATTTTGAGATAGACTGAGGCACAGAAAGGCTTCAGGAAGTTGCTCAGGTTCGCATAGGAAGATGTCTGATTTGAACCTGGGTGACCTTGAGATCCTTAACCACACACTTCATGTTTTACAAACCAATCGGTCAGAAATTATTTCCTTTTCTCTAACTAGAGGCTTCACATGGGAGTTTAAACCACTCCTCCTTGTTTTGTTCTTAACAGAAAGGGCCAATAGCTACCCAGGAGATCCCTATCTCTTCCCCATTTCCTCTTTTTCAAGCCAAAATGACCTTGGCTGCCTCCGCCTCTCCTCTGCATGTTTGCGACTTGAGGCTTTCCCTGTTTCCCAACTTCTGCCTTGCCCTCTGCTTTAGCATCTGGGCTTGAACGGGACTAGAGGTCAGTGTGTGAGGAGTATTCTAGGCAGACCATTCTTTTATGATTCCCGTGTTAATGCATTTGAGTGCTGAATTTAACAATATGTTTCAACAGGAAACAGCTCACTCCTGTGATCTCCCATGACCCCAGATCTGAGCCTGCCACGCTTTCTACAAAGATACCCTTGATGGGCCTTTCTTCAAATCCTCTGGGAAATCAGCTTTGTGGCCTTGTGGATATTGGCTTTATTGCCAGGCCTGTTCTCTGTCTACCCAAATTATAGTGGCAGGGAAGATAAAAAGGCACAAGAAAAAAATCATTTTTCTTCTCCCAAACATCAAAATTCTTTGAGCCTTTCATTCCTTTCTGCTTTTTTTGCTGATAACAAGGACTGATGGTTTCTGCTGCTGCTTTTATTGGTTTAGCATTTGGGGTCCTAAGAATGCAAATGTTTCCCCCTGGAAGAATACATTTGGGGGATTAACTGGATAGTTTCTCTTCTTTTAAAACTCTTAAGTTATACAAAGAGGAAAGAATCCGTTGCACTAAACTAAACTGTGATTCTCAAACGGGAAGCAGAGAGCAGAGACCACCATTCATTTGGGTCAGGGTCTCCTGGGACTCGGGTAGGTCAGCTGGGAGGGGTCCCTTTGTAGTTGGTGTGGCATTAAACAGTTTTATTAAGTCTCAGGACTGTCGTGTTTAAACATATTTATTTGGGTCAGGACACATCATCTGTAAAACCAATCGTAGTCAACATTTTTTTCCATTAACTGATCATTACTACGCTGTCTCTGTATGTGAGCTGTATTTAGCAAATGGCTTTTTCTTACCTTGTGTTTCTTCCTTGATTCTCTTATGAACTGTCATTTACCCTCATCCTTCTATAGGAATTTCTCATAGGCCAACTGAAAAACACCTCTCCTGGGTGTTTTTCCATGCCATCCCTGAGATCCTTGGCACTACTGCTAACACTTCTCTTCTTCAGACCTCGACCATCTTGGTGTCTTGGAGTCTTTCACCCATGTGGACATTTCTGCTCTTGAGAGGTCTCCATTCCCTCCAGGGTGTTCCAAGACTTGGCTCTTTTTTTTTTTTTTTTTTTTTTTTTTAGACAGAGTCTCAGTATGTTGCCCTCAATGGAGTGCTGTGGCGTCACAGCTCACAGCAACCTCAAACTCTTGGGCTTAAGTGATTCTCTTGCCTCAGCCTCCCAAGTAGCTGGGACTACTACAGATGCCTATCACAATGCCCGGCTTTTTATGTTGTTATTGTTGTTGTAGTTGTCATTGTTTGGCAGGCCTGGACTGGGTTTGAACCCACCAGCTCTGGTGTATGTGGCTGGCGCTCTAATGACTGAGCTACGGGCACTGAGCCCCAAGATGTCTTGCAATTTAATTTTCTCCATATTAGTCTTGATCTATTCTCCTGTCTTCAGCCATCAACATTACTTATGTAATCCCCCAAGGCCACGTCTCCCACACTGTCTCTCTCTGAGCTCCCAGCCGGATGGCCGTCTCCCTTCAGAGTAGTCACATTTGTTCATTTGCTTACCTAGGCACCTGAAGCTCTGTAGGACACAGGCCCAAATCATCTTCCTCCTTCCAAGTTCACTCCCTCTCCTGACTTCTCTCCCAATGGTTTCATCTCTGAATCACTCACACTGGAAAATTTAGAGGCATCTTTCACCTCTTTTCCTTGTCTTTAAGTTGCAAGGGACCAGGAGTAGGGATGGCCACCCTTCTTACCCTGGAGCCTGCCCCAGGCTCAGCATGTACCAAGAGCTCAAAATACAGTTCCTGGGTGAGCATGTGAACTTTCTCTTACCTGGATTCCCATAGACATCAGTTTAACGAATCCATTGCCAATTCATGTGAGTGCATTTGAAAGGGCTATGAAGGGAACTGGATGACAATAAGAGCTCTTGAGTCAATCTTGGGTTTCAATCTCTCTTTTTAAAATTGAAACAGAGTCTTATTTTGTCACCCTCGGTAGAGTGCTGTGGCATCATAGCTCACAGCAATCTTGAACTCTTAGGCTCAAATGATCCTCTTGCCTCAGCCTCCCAAATAGCTGGGACTGCAGGTGCCTGGCACAATGCCCAGCTATTTTTTTAGAGACAGGGTCTCACTCTTGCTCATGCTGGTCTGGAACTCCTGAGCTCAAGCAATCCACCCACCTTGGCCTCCCTGAGTGCTAGGATTACAGGCATGAGCCTGTGCCGGGCTTGGGTTTCAATCTTGGCCCAGCTGCTTCCTAGCTGGGTGACATTAAGCATGTCCCTTAATCTCTCTACACTTAAGTTCTTGGTCTGTAAAGTAAGGAAATAAGAATATCTCCCTGGGTGTGTTCTTGTGAGAGTTAAATGAGATCATCTCTATAAAATGGATATAGTATGTGGTCAATAAACTCTGAGGCTGCTGCTGGCAGAAGAGAAGTGTGAGCTGGTCTGGCAAGGTCATCAAGCCTGTGAGATGCTGAGAGGACATCAGGTCACAATATCAGGACAAACAACCACAGCAGGGGTGGAGGGTCCAGAGCTCTGCTGGGTGTAAAAAACGATGGGAAAGAAGGCAGATTGAAACTGACCTCCCAGGGAAATGGTTCAAACTGTGCCTTTTGAGGCCCTGGAGTGTTCTTGCAGGGGTCTCAGGGACTACTCAGGTGGGACTGGGGTAGGGAGGGTGACAGGTGCAGAGCCACTTGGCTCTAGCCCAGTTTCAGCAGAATGGATCGGGGCCTGCTTACTCTCTTGATTTTCTGGGCTATGTCTTCTCTGAAGTGACTGTCTTTCTGCTTTGACAAAGCATGAGCATCCCTAGTGTGGGATTTGGGGGCAGGTCGAGGAGTTTGGGCTTTCTAGAGTGGGTGATGGAGAACCTAAGGGGCTTGGATCTGGAAGAACAAGGCTAAAGTGATACTTTGTTAACACCATTCTTGATCTAATTCATGCAGCGGTGGCAGCTGGAAGAAGAGCAAGACGAACCATTACCACATGGATTCTATCTGCTCTCCTGTCCTGCAGGGAGTCCTCTGGGCTGTGGCTCTCCTGACACCTTGAGTCACGGTGGCAATGCCCCAACCCTCTGCCTCTAGACTCCGGCCCCTCCCTGTGGACCAGCTGTCCGAAACCCCAATCTAGTCATTCCATCTTATTTGCCAAAACCTCCAGTGGTTCATCCTTGGTTGTGGATAAAAACCGAACTCTCTTGCTCAGCATTCAGGGCCCCACAACACAGCAGACTTTGCCTTCCTGATCCCACCTGTCTCAATTCTGTTCCCAG
Organism: Loris lydekkerianus; assembly: GCA_963574355.1. Classification (NCBI taxonomy): domain Eukaryota; kingdom Metazoa; phylum Chordata; class Mammalia; order Primates; family Lorisidae; genus Loris; species Loris lydekkerianus. Next base: position 5,343 of record CAUYPK010098990.1, read on the forward strand.
CTGGCTAAGCCAAACACCACCACCCCTCCCCCCAACATGCTGCATCTATTTTCTTTTGTGCATTTTACGCCATTCCCTTGTCCCAGAATGCACTCCCTCTCGCCCCCCCCATACCTGTACTCAGGTTACTATCCCTGTAGAGTTTACACAGATCCACAAGCTTTTTTGACCATATTTGGTTCTGTCTCTTTCCACACAAATGCTCGAAGGAGCATTCAAATCCACTCAAATCCTTATTCTGGCATGGATCAGTATTATTTTAGTTATAAGCGTCACCTGACATCGTTCTGGCCTCATTGTACACCAACATGCCCAAATAATTTTCCTCTAGCTGTACCGGGAACATTACAGATTTCTTTACTCCAGAACAGGAGTGCTGCTGGTAAGCCATGCTTCAAGGCCAGAAGCCACCCTGGACCTACGTGAGCCTGTTCCTTCACGGCCTGGTCCCCAGCCCAGCCTGGGGTCATCCTGTGAGGTCACAGGACGGGAACACATAGGGGCTTCTGAGCAGAGGCCTGCGTTTTCAGAAGTGGCTCGAGTCAGACAGGGCATTTCTTCGCTACTGACTGGGACTTTTTATGAAATGTCTTCTTGACAAATATCAGCAGGATTGAGATTCCTGCTCCAGGCCCTTCTCGGCCTGAGTGTTCCAAGTGGAAGCCACCAGGAGTGGCCTGACATAGATGTACACATGCACTTCTAACCACAAGTCAGAGAGACAAGAGCAATGTTGAGATCTGCGGCTGATATGGAGTGAAAGCGTTTCCTGTCCCTCACTTAGCCCTGTCCCCACTGCCCCCCCTCCCCAAAGCACTGACACCAAGACACGGCGCTTCTCCCTGGTACCACCTCTTCTGTAAAAACTCTTCTTTGCCCTGCAAATGGCAACATTCCAGGGAGAGACAGACGCTCTTCAAACCTGTTTCCCTGCCTTCCTTTTTCATGACACAGGGACTATGGCACAGATGGCTTTGTTGTCATCAACACATCATCCCCTAGGGACTTTCTCGGCTGTGCCAGGTATAAGACATACCGAGTACTAGGTGAGGTGATGGGACCTGCCAAAACATAAAATAAATAGTAAATCATGTTCCAGCAAGCCCTGGCTAAATGTCAGAGCGATTCAGGGAGGGCCTTGAGCTTGTAACCTTAAGGAACGATCTACCCAAGATCAGTTAGGGAGGAGCAAAGGCTGGATTCGATACGATACCCAATTTTAGGACAGTGACCCAGTCAGCTTCCAGACTTGCTGTGTTTCTTCTGTAGGTGTTCAGAGACCTTCTTCTCACTCTGAGCAGCACTGCGAGGGTGGGGATAGTTGTCAGGATTACAGAAGAGGGGACATGACGCCCCTCATAGAGTGCCAGAGAAAGGCACAGGAGGGGCCTGGGCTCACCACATATTGATTTCTGGCTGCATTTACTGTGCTGTGGAGTTACCAAGAAGGCAGTGACAGATGAGGCCAGATGTTGTGAGTAAACATCCTAGCCTCTCAAATTAAGGTACATCTGCCATCACTGCAGTGGTCACAAGGTACAGGTGACCATATGGGATAAGCCAGCAGGCTAGGGGAGAGCAGCTTTCTTCTGCTGCATTCACCATCCTCCCAGGAATCTCATATTTTTGTAGGATGTTTACCCATCACCACTGCTCAAGTTTCCCACCATGCTGAATGCATGGGAAAACTCAATCATATATAAATTCACAGTCCCACATTTTAGTCATGATTTCCAACATCTTCCTCATAAAATCATTGCCCAGAGCCATGTTGAAATGGTAACACTGGCTCGGCACTTGTGGCTCAAATGGCTAAATCGCCAGCCACATACACCTGAGCTGGTAGGTTTGAATCCAGGCTAGGCCTACCAAACAATGATGACTGCGACCAAAAAAAAAAAAAATAGCTGGGCATTGTGGCAGGCGTCTTTAGTCCCTGCTACTTGGGAGGTGGAGGCAGGACAATCGCTTGAGCCAAGGAGTTAGAGGTTGCTGTGAGCTGTGATACCACAGCACTCTACCCAGGGCAAAAGGTTGAGGCTCCGTCAAAAAAAAAAAAAAGGTAACATTGCTTGATTTTTCACCTTTTATTTCTGCCTCCAATTAATATGTTGGCTGGCCCACCCTGAGCAAGCCAGTTGTATGATGAGGATGGAGCTGGGCTGAGGGCTCAGGGATCTCTTCCTACATTTACATTTTATGATTCTCTCCAAATAACGCTATCCCCTTCTGCTGTGCTTATAAGTGGAGCGATTGCTGAATAAGGGGCTGGCAAGTGGCTAGAGATTTGCCTTTGGTGTTGGAAAGACTTGGGGTAGAAGCTGGGTTGGGCCTCTTCCCCTCCCCCACTCTGAGCTCTTTGCCTGTGGAAGGCAGTTGCAGGCATTAAATGAGCCCTTGCATGTGAAATGCATGAAGAGGGCTCGGTGCACACACTTGCGATATGTAAGTCTTAAAAACAATGCAACAGATCAAAGGTAATAACGGGGAAGAAAAAGAAGGTGGGTTAGACTCACCAGAACTGCATACTAAGGCTTCAACGGCCCCAACATGCAGGGAGTTGTCTCACAGGTTGAATTTTATCTCAGCAATGCAATTTTAAGAGAAAATCAGGAGTGTCAACATTCTTCTCAAGCATCATCTGTCAGAGAGACAACACGAACCAAAATTAAGCTTTTCAAATAAGAGCACAGCTCCGAGGAGTGGCCATCATGGTGGCTCCAGACCCTTGGGGACTGACTTAGGAAGGAGCCTGCCTCTCTAAGTGGCCTGACAGTGGATAGCAGATAAACGGGACCCACTGTTTAAAGGACAGACAGGAAACAGATGGGTGTGGGGAAAAGTCATACATGAAACCTTTTCACTTTCTTCTAAGGAGGGCACTTAAATAAGAAAAAAAACTAGTTATCAATTCCTTGTCCTCCAAAATAAAGGAAGACCCCTTTTAAAAACTCTGTATCCTAAAGGTGCTCTCAAAGTATTTGCTTGGAATTTCCTTTTATGTTCTCTGTTTAGATTTTTTTTTTAAATAGAGAACATTTTTATTAGTGTCACAAATGATCAACCTGGCTGTGACGGAAGGCTGAATGGAGCCATCCTCCATCCAGGAAGGTGGTCTGGTCCATGATGGGCTCCCCCTGGCAGTGGGCAGCCTGGCACTCAGGCCCACGGGACTGTAGGGGATAGAGTCAGGCCCACAGATCTCATGCTTAGGTCATAGGCACTTCTGTTTCACAGATCTCATGCTTAGGTCATAGGCACTTTTGTTTCCCACCAAGCAAGTCTCTCTCCTATTTTACAGGGCGTTAGCTCTGCTTCTCTGGGGGAAAGAAGCTCATCTCCTGGGCACAGTTACTCCACACGGCATCTGCTGCTGGGTGTGTTTTCTTTTATTCTCAAGGGGATCAAAAATAGCGCAAATAAATCACAGCCATGAAGCTTTCAGGAGGATCTTGTCATCCGACATGCTTTACAGCAAGAGGATGGAAGATTCTGTTTTATCTCAGGGAGGTGTAAGTGGGGAAACGAGTTTCTAGGGGACTTTAAAGGGAATCCAGAGAGTTCTGACATTCCTGAGAAAAGGAAGCATTTCTCTTAGAAGTGGCAGGACACAAAAGGAAGCTAAATTCCCTGCAGCTGACTCCGGTGGGAATGTTCCAGCGAAAGGGCAGGAGCCCCACGTAGGTCAGGCAGGACTGTGACTTGGCTGGGAAGTCTTGCCATTGGGAACATTGCTCATGCCTTCCATCTCTATCTGCTATGACCTGCCTTAATATAGTAGTTCCACGATGATTTGCATAGATTTCAAGGAAACAATTAATCACAATTAATCAATCACCCTACAGGAAAAAGTCCACCTGGAGTAAGAACCTGAGAAGCCTCGGAGACTCACGATGCTCCCTGGAGGGTTTTCCTGAAATGAGGTCCAGTAGGAAAAGAAATGGGTCATCCCTTGGCTTGGCTCACTGCCCAGGTGGGCTCTGGGCATTGTCGGGGGCAGCTGCAGTGGCCCTGAGGTTGTCTCAGCCATTACAGATCCAGAAACCCCAGTGCCTGCCTGGGAAGCTGTCTTCTCTGCAAATGCAGCAAGGCTGAGAGCTGGTCATAGGCACTTCTTTCGCAGTACACTGAGTTCAGGACCAACTTCTGGTCCAGTAAATTTCCACAAAATGTGATCTAATTGGAGAGGCATGTGCTTCTTATCCACCCAGGGTGGATCCAGGATTTGTGGGGCCAAAGCTTTTTCAGTTTGGGAAATTACAGATGCAAAGTCAGGGGCAGGGCTTCAGCAGGAGGCTGTGCAGGGCCAAGGCCCTGAAGCTTGAACTCTTTGAACTTCACAGTGGTGAATGGTCTCTACCCCCACCATGGGCTTTTCATAGTAAGCTCACCCCTTTTGGCCATAGGGGTCACAGCACCCTTCAGGCAGGTCCGTGGTGGCCTGAGCTGGCTTTGATTCCCCCAACAACTAAGGCTCCTCCTAGAATCTCTGCCACATCAGGACAAAACAAAAAAGGCATGTGTCTCAAGTCCCCAAACAACATGCAGCCATGCTCCCCGGGGGGACGTTTTTCTCACAGCTTTTCCTCCCCCCCACGCTGGCAGAGTGCCTGGCCCACAGCCAGCCGGTGGTTGAAGGAAGGCTGAAGGGAAGAATTAAATGGAAGGAAAAAAACAGCTCTTCAAGTGAATCTGAAATTTCCGAAGAGGGCTCAAAGGGAGGGAGAATTTCCTTCTCATACCTACAAGACGAGTATACTCTTGCTTTGCCTAGAGTAGGATAATATGGAGGTCCCCAACCTTTTTGGCACCAGGGACAATTTTTATGGAAGGCAATTTTTCCATGTACAGAAGAGGAGGGGGGGTTGGATTCTCATAGGAGCAGGCAACCTAGATCTCTAGAATGTGCAGTTTACAATTGTGTTCACACTCCTATGAGAATCTCATGGTGTTGAGCTGATAGGAGGCAGGACTCAGGCAGTGAGGTGAGTGATGGGGATTGGCTGTAAATGCAGATGCAGCTTTGCTTGCTCTCCTGACACTCACCTCCTGCTGTGCAGTCCTGGTCCTAACAGATAATAAATCCCTCCTGGTTTGCCAGTGTAGAGGGGCTTCTTTGGAGTGCTCTGTGGGTTACAGGGTTGCCACAGGGGCCTCAAGTCTGGCCCCTTTGCAGACTGGATTCTTTTTCTTTAAACAAGTTGATATCTGAAAGACTTGAGGATTTAACCTCGCTTATATTCGTCCATGCTGGCCACAGCATCCCTTGCTTTTTTGCTGAGATTGGCCAGGGAGGTCTCTCCTTATTGAGCTCCTCACGCTTGTACATGGACCAGGCACTGTCCACTGTGACAGGTGGAAAGATAGGACCACCAAGCTGAGCAGCTCAGGGAAGTCAGTGCAGGAAAGAAACCTCCATGGGATGAAATGTTGTCTGGCAGAAGGGAAGAAAAGTGATTCAGGTTGCTGGGGAGGAACAGTGGTGTGTGTGTGTGTGTGTGTGTGTATGTTGAGGGGCAGGGTGGTGAAGAAGCTATCAGGAAGGGTTCATTGCTCACCCCGGGGCCCGGATGCCTTGAGAGGGGATCTCTTTGTGGTGACCCCACGTGATAGGTGAAGCAAGAGGATACTAACAAACCCGCAGAGATACCGTCTGGGAAAACAAGGGTTCCAGGGCCAACTGGGTTTGGAAAACAGCATACTACATACCCCACTTGGAAATTTATAACCTGTGTTAGAAGATAAAAGTCAGAAACGTCTTACATTTGAAAAAAATGGACCCCCAAAAACTTTAACCTTGTGTAGTGTTCACCAAAGGTACTTGGTCATGTAACACCTGTGTGTCACCGGCTGTGCCACAGATGAAGACAGAAGTGACTCAACACTCAGCTGGCTTAGGAAGGAAGTGCCCCGGCTGGGGTGTCCCTTAGTCTGGAATCAGATGAGGAGCAGGAGGAGGGAAGCACATCTGTGAGTCTGTGGGGGAAATCTGGGGAGGAGGTAGAAAAGAGCAGGTAATAAAATCTTCAGATAGTAATGTGCATTTCATCTAGACAAGAGGAATGGGGGAAACGGTGTCCCACTCTGTGACATTAAGGGAGGCCAGCATATGGGGATGGTGGAAACCCCCTTATAATGCATGTTATGATCAGGTGTATTAATGGCACAATTGCAATTATTATTATTATTATTTCCTATATTTTTACTATGAATGACAATGCTGATGCTTACCTGATGTTTCATTAAGTGATTCAGATCAGATCTTCTTCCATCCTCAGAAATACTCTGTGTGAGGATAGGCCTTGATATTTTTTACAGCATGGATGAGATAACAAGTTAACCAGCAGAATGGCTCAAACCCTGGGCCCTCGGCTTAGCCTTAGACTCCTTGTTTGGGGCAGCCAGCTGCTCCGGGGCTCTGTGGCTGCCCTTCCTTGGGGAAGACTACAGAAAGGGCCCCAGGCCCAATGAGTTCTCTACAGGGAGCTTGCAGGGCCAGTGGGAGCTCAGGTCTTGTGGGGGTGCCCCAGCAGTCTGCAGAGTTAGGGACGGCTGGAAGAATAGGAGGGAACAAGAAGGCATCTCCTCTTGTCACAGGTGACACAGCCAGGTGACGCAGCTAGCAGAGCTCTGACCTGTGTGGGGTTTTACTAAAGGCTTTGAAGCACAGTATCCGCTAATGACACACACAGCTCAGGCTTTTCCAAACTTGGCGAGCCAAGTTGAAGAAACCTGAATCTGTTTTCAGGCTATTTGCAGGATTTTCTGGGATTTTGAGACATCCTGGGAGAAGCTAATTCAAAGGATCCAGCCCTGGGTCCCAGGGACGCAGGTGGACATGGGGCTGAGGGAGTTCTACATCTAATCCCCCACCCCAGCCTTGGGTCATGTGGGGACCTTGAAGCCAGCCTGGGGAAGCTACAGCTGCAGAGATAGTCTGGATGTGGTCCAAGGTCCTGGATAAGCCCAGGGAACAAGAGGTCTGATCTGCAGGCCACCCGGTATGTGTTCCAAGGCTCAGAGAAAGCCAAGAAGCGGGGGAAGCTTTAAGGTAGAGGAACATTTAGAACCCAGGGAAGTGGGGAGCAGAGCTCTTCAAGGACAGTGGGCATGGCCACCAGGCTGTACGGGTAACTGAGTGGAGATGGACAGGATTACAGAGGGAGGGAGGGAGATGGAGGGGTAGGTATGCACAGCCCAGGGCTGCCTGCTAGGCAGGAATGTGGCTCATCTTGCTCAGGAGAGGAGAAAACAGTCTGCGCATTGTTAGAAGGGGACCTGTGAAGGCAGGAGCTATGGCCTGAGATGAGACAGAAAGTATCAGACAGGAGGCTGAGATGGGGGGGAAGGGAGAGCAGAGGCAGTTTCTTCTCTTTTCGGGTGCAGACCTGTTGAATCTGAACCGCAGAGCTCAGGCATCTTATCTTGGGTGGGGCCAAGTTCTGCAGTGAGGGCAGAGGTGTGGGCATAATCAGGGAGTGTTGGAGGAGAGAGCCTCGGGCTGGGCCACACTCCTCAGGGGCAGGAAAGGTCTCAGGGTCCCCACCAAGGGGGCAATGACCTGGCATCCTTGACCATGGTGATGAATTGAGGTGTTGTGAATGTAATTTCTAGACCCCCACCGTGCATTTGACACAGACCGGCACCAACTACTGGCTGTGGTCCAGGGTCCTGGATAAGCCCAGGGAACAAGAGGTCTGATCTGCAGGTCTGATCCCTGTGCTCAGAGAAAGCAGAGAAGAGGGGGAAGCCTTAAGGTAGAGGAACACGTAGAACCCAGGGAAGTGGGGAGCAAAGCTCTTCAAGGACAGTGGGCGTGACCATCAGGCTGTATGGGTTACTGAGAGGAGACCGATGGGATTTCAGGCCAGAAAGGAGGCTGGAGCAAGAAAACTCTACAAGCAGTACAGCGTGCCCTGAGCCAGAAATCCACATAGCCCTTGGGTGCACAGTTTCCCTTTCCAGTGTGAACACACTCTTTCTTTCCTCTTTTAAGAATTTATTTTATACCTATTATACCACAACTTGTTTTAAACACTGACATAGAACTCCCTAATAAGATAAAACAAAAACAAAAAAGCTTATCTTATTAGCAACAAGATACACCATCTTACTGTCTTCAAACAGCGATCACATGCTATAATCTGACAAGCATTCATGAGATATCTGCAGACTAGTTTTAAAAGACAAAGAGCTTTAAGCAGAAATGACTATTCTAAATTGTTTATTAGGTATGAATTTTACAAACATTACTTATATGAGGGGTAACAGTGGAGCTGGAGAGTATTGGGCCTTTTCTAAGCTGCATGGGAGGAATCACCCATAGCTTGGTGGAACTTGGAGCCCTTTCCAAGGCCACAGCTCTTCCGGCCGGCAGACGCCATCCCACACATCTCCCTCTGCTTGTGGACTAGTCTGGTGATCCACTGTGTGTCAGGACTTCTTCTGACAGCTTTATGGAAGGGATCAATGAGGATAACCTCAAAAAAGTTGTATGCCAAACAGATCTTCACCAATCCAGGAAGAAATCAGGACTCTTGGAGCCCCACAATGGCGTCCAGCTCATTCCTGGGCAACAGACTGAAGGCTTCAAGCAAACTTTAGCTAGTTAACACCATAATGGACAGGCTTGCCAAAGGTTGCACCCTTAGGAACTGGATGTTTGTCTCCACCACAGTGCACACAAATCCTATACAGAGTGGCCATAAAGTTCATGTGCAATTTAAATTTAAAATTGCACATGAACTTTATGGTCATCCTGTCCTTGCTTAGCCTTATGTACTAGTCTGCCTGCTTGATCTGGCCAGGTGGGCCTGGGAGCCCCGTGGAGTGCAGAGAGCTGGTGGTACTGCCACAGCAGACTCTCAGAAGAAAGCTCATCATGGCAGACTGCGTCTTCCTCCACAGCTCCTGGATGTACTTGTATGCACCCATTTTGGCTTACCCAATGGCTACCGCCAGACAGAAAAGGGACCAGCATACACTTTCTTACGAGGATGCCAGTATTCTATCTGTACCTTCTCAGCCATCTTTCTTTCCATAACAAACTTACCTGCTCAAACCCTTCCTCTTTTCCCAATTGCACTGTCTGCCCTGTCTTGCTAAGAAGTTATTCAAAACTGCAAAAATAAGGCAAAAGAAGAAATATGTCTCCTTTCAATATCATGCTGGAGTTTGACTCAAAGACCTACCTGAAGGCTCTTTAATTACCTTTTCTCGGCTCACCATTTAACTAGTTCATCAGGACCAAGGGTAGTGAGTTCTAATGTTCTACAGTACTAGAGGGTAGCAATAATGAACAATTTATTGCATATTTTCTAATAGCTAGAAGAGCCAATTTTGAATATTCTTAACACAAAGGAATGACAAATGTTTGAGGTTTTACCTATGCTAAATACCCTGATTTGATCATTACACATTATATACATGTATAGAAATATCACACTGCCTCCCATAAATATGTACAACTCTTATGTGTCAATTACAAATAATATTAAAAGCAAAAACAAAATTAAAAGGACATACAGTTGCAGAAGTTACTTTCATGGAGAGTATGGTGGTGGCAGAACATAGACCAATTTGTTTTCCTTGTAACCTGGTAGCTGTCTTGTTTTTCTCCAATAACTGCAAATACTTGAGATGGTCTTGAGCCAGGGTTTCAATCTGCTGTTCCTTCATTAATGAGTTAAATAAATCTTTGGCAGATGTTTATTCTCTGTTTTTATGCACTCATGTTTTTAACACTTTGGAAATTTGATAGATTTAGAACAGTGATTTTTTCAACGGAGGTGCTGCAGCACACTAGTATCTCATGAAAGGGTCTAGATGTGCTGCAAAAATTTTTAAAGATCATCAATTGAATTATTTTCCAAAGAAGTTCAAAGCATATTCTTTTTTTCTTAACTCATTTTTTTTGATCAACATAATTTAAGTGTGCCCTGGAAGTTTAACTACAGGTTCAAGTGTGCTGTGAGACAAAAAAGGTTGAAAAACACTGATTTAGAGACTGTCCCACAGAAAGAACCACACAGGCTCACCTGCTGGAGCTGATTCAACTGTGTTACCTGAGAAGAGCCCCCTTGTGCCAGATAAGCCCAGATGCAACCTTTCTTGGTTCCCAGAGTAAGTTCTTAAGAAGCAATAGAATGCTTTCTTTTTGGATTCTTGGATTCTCTAGGGTTTTGTTTGTTTCAAATTCTCATCCTGTGTTTTTGTTTCTCATAGCTGGCCATGCCCATCATTCTGTATAAGCTGCAGTCTCATCTCATACATAGCAGCGGCTGTTTCTCATCTTGGATCACAAGCCGGTCTTGCTAAGAGTTGGAATTCATGTTCTGTATCAGAAATTTGTGGTCTAGACCAGCAGTCCCCAACCTTTTTGGCATCAGGGACCAGTTTAATGGAAGACAATTTTTCCATGGACCAGGGGTCAGGAATGGAGGTGGGCATTAGATTCTCATAAGGAGCACACAATCTAGATCCCTCACATGAACAGTTTACAGTTTGGACCCCTCTGAGAATCTAATGCTGCTGCTGATCTGACAGGAGGCAGAGCTCAGGCGGTGATGCGAGTGATGGGGAGCGGCTGTAAACACAGATGAGGCTTCTGCTCAGTCACCTGCTGCTCACCTCCTGCTGTACAATCTGGTTTCTCACAGGCCACAGGCCAGTACCAGTCCACAGCCTGTGGGTTGGGGACCACAGGTCTAGGCCACACTGTGACCAGGTTTAATGGGCACTTAATCATTAGTCTGGTCTCAGCTGCACAATTGAGAGAACTCCCTGTGTATATGTGAATCTGGCTTATGCACAGCTGAGGAACTAACCCCCTTGCTGAGAGCAAGGATCAGGAATCTGGCTTGTTTCCTGATGGGAGAATCTGGTTTGTTAGTCTATTTTGTTGTTTGTCTCTTTGGAGTCAAAAAGATTAAGAAAGGATTTCAGGCCTGCTGGAAAGGACAGCTCTCGGAAATCTAGACGGGTGAGTCATTGTTTCTGTGCCTGGTTTTGACCTATAGCTCAGACTATAAAACTAAATGATCTGTGAGCTCTCTGTGAGTCTGTGAGTCCATAATTGAGGGTAACCTCATTCTCTCATTGCATCCAGGTGAAATATATTCTGGCCTCTAGAAGGATATTAATAAACTAGAATATTAATTTTGTCAAAATAAAGAACTTCTATTCTGGTGGGTTACAGAGAATTTAAAGTGCTTGCTTATACTCAATATTCTTAAAATTCTAGAAAAACAAAGACACTGAACTTCTAATGCTTTAGATGTGTTGGTATCTTAAGAAAAAGAAAAGGCCTCATAAAAACTACTAGTTCAGAATTGTTTCACATTTGTGTGAGTAGAATTATTCAACATATTAATTGGTTTGAAAAACAACTAAATGTCTTTTTGATGATTTTACAAAAGTGGAATACTGTATGATACGATAATATATTTTACTTTATTTGAAGATTTGCATTTGTTTTCTCATAAAAAGACTAATTATAATGTAAACTAAGCCTTTTTGTAAATTGGTTTGCTGATCAGATAAAATAACATTAATTCTGTATAATGTTTAAAATTAAGAAAATGTGAAATTCTGTGTTCAACTTATATGATAGTTCTGATAATTTTTATATCAATAATACTAGCTTGTAGTGTATCAGCTTAAATGCAATTCTACAAATTCTCAGTTAACTTAAAATCTTAGACTATTATTAAATGAGGTAATTAATGGACAAGTTTAAATATCTTAAAAATTTTTAGATAAGCTAGACTATTGAAACATTGGTCCAGCTGTATTTTACAATATATGACCTTCTTTTTACAAGGCTAAAATTAGGCTTTTTGCCAATATGATATTGTTAGCAGCTGTGATACATTAACTATAATCATTCAGTTTTACTCAACAGGTGGTTTTTGCTTTCCCTCATGTGCAATTTCTATAATATTGAGGTTAGCAATTGGATCTTTAATAAAGAAGGATAGTCTTGAAACTTTAGTGGAGAAACCCATGGCATGTATAGTTGATCCTTGAACGACATGAGTTTGAACCATACAAGTGCACTCACACACAGATTTCTGCCCCCACCACTCCACAGGGCAAGGCCAACGGATCTCTCCTTCCTCCTCACATGAAGATGATGAGGATGGAGACCTTTATGATAATTCACTTACACATGATGAATAGTAAATTTATTTTCTCTTCCTTATGATTTTCTTTTCTCTAGTTTATTATAAGAATACAATATATGATACATATGCCACAGAATATAAGTATTCGTCAACTGTTTATGTTATCGATAGGGCTGGTATGGGTGATCAAAATTATACTTGTAGATTATTTGTGATCACCAGATCTATCCCAGACTTGAAAATGAGGCAAAGAAAGGCTAATGTGCTTCCCCGGGAGCATAGACAGGCCCACCTGCAACCCACTGAATGTTTGTGTCCCTCAAAACTCGTGTGTTGAAATCCTGATCTCCAGTGCAATGGTATCAAGAGCTGGGGACTTTGGGGTGTGATTAAGTTGTAAGAGAAGACCCCTCATGGATGGAATTAGTGTTCTTCAAAAAGAGGTTCTAAGCATGCTTCTACCTCTTCCTTTATATGAGTAGACAGTGAGAAGATGGACCTTTACAAAACCAGAAAGTGGACCCTCCACAGATACTGATTCTTTCAGCACCACCTTGACCTTAGACTTTCCAGCCTCCAGAACTGTAAGAAATAAATTCCTGTTGTTTATAAGCCACCCAGGCCATTGTATTCTGTGATAGCAGCCCCAAAGGCTAAAACACCACAGAAAGATTATTTAATCATCTGTGGGGTTTCCTCGTGTTTGGCTTACTATTTTACTGTTGATTAGAACTCCTACTCTATGAAATTTACTGTTAACTGATCGATTTTTGCCCGGTCAAGATCTAAATTATTTCTGTATAGTAAAAATATGCCTAAATGTCGCAATTTCATTGTCTATTAGGACATGAACTACTTTTGAAGCTAACCCAGTCATCTTGTTCCAAAATTCTTCCTTCTGTTCTATGAATTCTATGATTCTTTGTACTTTTGTGGTGCCAATTGTAATGTCTCCTTTTTCAGTCTGATTTTATTTATTTGAATCAACTCTGTTTCTTTGTTAGTCTAGCAAAGGATTTGTCAATTTTGCTTAGTTTTTCAGAAAACAAATTCTTAGTTTTTTAAAAAAATCTTTTTTGTTATTTTCCTGGTTTCTTTTTTGTTTATTTCTGCTCAGTTATAAACAGGAAACTAAGACTGAAAGAGGCTCAGTTGTTCAGGTAGATATGATGCAAATATGTCAATGTACTGTCTGACCATTTATTAACATAATGCCTATTCTGTCCAAGCATCTTTTTATTTAAATGCATCTTCTTGCATGTCCAAATCTTTGATGATAAGTTCTCAAGGCTATTGGTACTACATATATGACTTTTCCCCCCTGCATCTTTGATGCTTCTCTGGAGGCGAGTAGGTGCCCTGCAAGTGATTCTTGATGGGAATGTAACAAAGGAAGAAATGTTTCTGGAAGCAGATCTTCTGGAAATTGCCAGAGAAAGCTGTTCAGAGGTCAGAGGTGACTTTTCTTCTGTCTGAAACTGCTTTAAAGCAATCTCACTCCCTGGGGGAATGATTCAGTACATGTTTGCCTTTAAGCCCTCTCCAGATGCTTCCCCAAAGCTCTGCATGGGGAGGTATTATCAGAGTCACCACCTCTGAAGATTTTTGCTTGTAGCAAGAATTTTTGTTACTTTTGGCAGATATATCTAGAGAACAGCCAAGAAAGGATGTGACATAAATTCAATAATTTAGTTCTGAAAACCCCATGGTTTCAGTGCCGGTCATTTCTTGTTAGAGCTCTGTTTTTCCTTTTTGGTCGTAACTACTGGACTTCCAGGGGATTATTCCTTCTTATGAATAAGGAAATTTTCAAAGCCAAATTTTAAGTCTTTCCTGATTTAAAGAAAAATAAAACAATGAAAGGAGAGTGGGCTTGGCTTTGAATAGTAGCCAGGGACACTACACAAAAAGACAACTATTATTACACTTCCCAACAAAGCAACACTGTTTTGGAAAAATAATTTTTTTTTTAATGGAGAAGAATGTAACACTTTTATGGAACTTTTACTCAGAGGCTCTCAGAAACATTATTTTGACTTTTAGAGAAGGTGAGAATGGTGCACGCTGGGGATTAGATTCTTCTTTCTAAAGCAAATTTGGAACCGAGGTTAGAAAGGTATATATGCAGGAAGGCGTCTTGACTCAGTCTTCCTTGAAGGGACCTCATGGTGAAATGAGCAGAGTGTCGGATTTATAATTAGGATCTTGGCTCACTTAAGTTTTGGCCCTGAGTGACCTAGGGGAAGTTGCTACGTGGTTGCTGGTAGGATGAGGTAATTGTGCCAAATCCACCACGATGCTGTGTGAATAAACTAAACAAGATTAGCTAGTATTTTAATACTAGCTATTTTTAATAATAGCTATTATTATTATCATTATCATTATTATTATTATTATTATTTTTTGGCTTACTATGTGCCAGCCCTGGCTCGAACACTTAACATGTATTTTATCAATTAATCCTTACAACAACTCTATGATGCAGGAACTATTTTTCTTCACCATCTTATAGATACAGAAACTATATCATACAGAGGTTAAGTCACCTGCTCTAGGTCTCATAGTTAGTGATAGAACCAGTGGTCAAACCTGGGCAGTGAAAGATAAGTGGTTCTCAGACCAATAAAGAAATGAAGGTATCCTTAGCCAAATAAAGAAAGGTTCTAGAAAGAGGGAATGAGATTTGCAAACAACACAACACAACAAAAATGGCATCAGGAAAGAACACTGTAGGTTCAGGAAATTGCAAGTAATTGAGTAGTTGAAACACAGATGCAGGTGGAGGGTGAATTTTCAAGGCATTTATGCTTTATATTTTAGTGGTAAAGAAGCAAAGCTGCTTACGTCAACTCTAAGGAGAATCCTGGTAACTCCTGCTTCTGCTCAGGGTAACACACCTTGTATAAAAGTAGTCCCCAACCTTTTTGGCACCAGAGACCCGTTTCATGGAAGATAATCTCTCCATGGACTGTGGGGAAAGGGTTGTTTGGGGATGATTCAAGCATATTACATTTACTGTGCACTTTATTTCTATTATTATTTCATTGTTACATTACATTATTATATTATCTACTTAATTCTTATATTCACATGAGGAGTACACAACCTAAACTCTCCCATGCTCACTTTACAGTAGGGTTCATGTTCCTATGAGAATCTAATATCCCTGCTGATGTGACAGGTGGTGAAGCTCAGGTGGTGATGTGAGCAATGGGGAATGGCTGTAAATATAGATGAAGTTTAACTCACTACTGCTCACCTCCTGCTGTGCAGTCCTGTTTCTAATAGGCCATGGACCAGTGCTGGTCTGCAGTCCAGACATTAGAGACCACAGTTGTATAAGGCAGAAGATCATATCACCCACCAGAAGAGCCTATTAAATCCAATAGTAGTAAATTCATAGTAGTCTCATTCACTGATAGAAATTAGTGGAGTGACACCATGCTTACAAATTTGATTTAGATATGGGAAAAAAGAACAATTTCAAGATTCCTCTCAGTATGTGTGTAAGGGAAGGGTAGAGTCTCAAAGCAAGTGACTGTTTGCATAGAAAGCCTCTGAGAGGCACCAAAAGCTAGGCCTAAGGTAGTTTGGGGAAATGTAGAAAGAAACACCTCTCTAGATAAATCTTATCATTGGAAGCAATCTGCTAGCAGAAAGGACAAGAGTTCCAATAAAATAGTGGGCGACTAGGGACAAAAGAGAGGTAGAATTAGGAAATGATTCCCATGTGGGAATGGCAGAGATGCATTAGCGCACATGTACCCATTTTCATCTGATGTCATTGCCTCAAGAGTCATACCACCCTTCTCCCTTCAGCCAAACCTCCAGGAAAACTCTTCTACATACAGATGCTTCTGCTGGAGACACCTGGGGAAATTAATGATAAGGTTAGTGCAGAGGAGTGGTGGGCAGGAGAGTTATCTACAGACACAGATAAGATTCAGTCTTCTGTTAAAGCAGGAAATGAGCACCCACTGGTGACCAGGAGAAATATCAGCATGGGGCCAGCTGGCAGTGAGCACTGGGTTTCCATCACTCTGAGATGCAAGCTTGAGACATTTTTATTTACATACCAAAGGTCAGGGTGACTTCCCTCATCTAGGAGACTGGCAAACAGACACCCAAGGGGATTGATACTAGGTTAGGTTTTAAGGGCAGCATTTTAAGCCTGGGTGAAGCCAACACTAGATTTCCATATTGACAAGTTTACTTTGGCCACAGTATGAAGGGCGAGTTCAGGAAAAGCAGTTCAGAGACCAGAAGAGCCTATTAAATCCAATAATTCAAGCAAGAAATCATGAAGTGGCTCATTATGCCACTAACATGGAGAATAGAGATGAAAGCGCATTGTTCAAAATAGTTAAGAGGCAATATTTCAACAAGCTGATGATAGATTGGCTGTTGAGATGGGAGAAGGGATAACAGGTGATCTCAAATTTCTGGCTTGGCCAAGTAAGAGAATTTGAATTTTACTTACTGAGATGAGGAAGATCAGATTTGTTGAGGAAGAGTGTCAATTTCTTTGGTGGCCAAAGAGTGGGGCTATGAGAGGCAAGGTAGAAAAAATATCTTGAGATGGATTGGACTAGATTAGCAAGCCCAAACTATCCAAGGGAAAGGAAATCCTAATTAAAGTTGAACGGGTTACCAAGCCCAAACTATCCAGGAGAAAGGAAATCTTGATTAAGTTTTGCATATTAAGGGGTAAGTCCTAAATGTAATTTTTCATAGCCAATAACAGCCTATTAGAATGTGTTTGCGAAATTTTCACTGTAGAACATAAAATTACCATGGCATTGTTAGAGAACTGTCAGCTCTTTGCTATTAATCCCCTAGGAAGGAGACCTTAATAGGGGGAAATGGCATTAAAAATTATAGGTGAACCAGCCAGGCACGGTGGCTGAGACCTGTACTCCTAACTCTGGGAGGCCAAGGCAGGAGGATCCCTTAAGCTCAGGTGTTTGTGACCAGCCTGAGCAAGAGTGAGACCCTGTCTCTACAAAAAAATAGAAAAAAATCAGCCAGGCATTGGTGGGCAACTATGGCCCCAGCTACCTGGGAGGCTGAGGCAAGAGGATTGTTTGAACCCAGGAATTTGAGGTTGCTGTGAGGAAGGCTGATGCCACAGCACTCTAGCCTGAATAATAGAAATCCTCCAACCTGGAATTCTCTTCCTTTGCATTTTTCTACTTATTTATTTATTTGCTTATCTATTGTCTGCAAACTCATTCTTCTCTTTAGATTCAGCTTGAGTTCTAGCTCCCTTGGAAAACTGCAAAGCACTAAAGTTTCCCCAAACACATCCCACAGAGACGGGCAGGTGAACTAGGATAGCCAATTAAAATACCCCAGCCCCTCCCCCACCCAGTGACTGATTCAGGAGTAAGTTTGTGTCTCAAGCAGTACCAGTCAAATCCTTCCATTTGGTTGTCTCCAGGGAGGTCAGAAGAGCGCAGCTGTCTTCCTGCTGGGTTTGCTAAACACCGAGGGGAAGGATCTGTGGCTGCTGGGTGCCACTTTGTCCCCTCTGCTGAGAGCTTAAAGCAAACTGTATCTTTCTAGGTTAGTATAATTTTCCAGGTGTGTTAGCCAATAAAATTCATCTTCTCTTCCTTTTTCATTTTCTCAACATAGCTTGAGGTTTTTCTTCTCATTTGCAAGCAGGAGAAACTTGGGCAAGTTTTCTCAGTGTCCCCATTCTAAGTTAGCAGTCCTATCATTTATGCCTCTGCTGCTATGTTGATATATAATTCACATACCACATGTTTCATTCTTTTAAGTACAATGTAGTGGTTTTCATATGTTCGCCGAATTATACAACCATTACCATGAGTTAATTTTAGAACATTTTCATGATCCCAAAAAGCATTAGCAGTCATTCTCCATTCCCTCCCCTGGAAACCACTAACCTCTATGTCTATATGGATTTGCCTACTCTGGACATTTTGTACAAATGGAATCATAAAATAAATGCGTGGCCTTTGTGTCTGGAGTCTTTCATTTTGCATGACGTTTTCAAGGCTTATCCATGTTACTATAGCATATATCATTTCATCTTTTCTTCTTCTGGCTAAATATTCCCCATTTTGGTCATCTATTCATCAGTTGATGGACATTTGGGTTGTCACCATTTTTCAGCTATTTTGAATAATGATACTCCAAACATTTGAGCTCAAGTTTTTGTGTGGACGTGTGTTTCACTTCACTTAGGTCTATACCTAGGAGTGGAATTTCTGGATCATATGGTAACTCTGTTTAACTTTTTCAGGAATGGCAAAACCCTTTTCCAAAGTAGCTGCCCCATTTTACATCCCCACTGGTAATTTATGAGGATTCCAGTTTCTCCGTATCGTCACCATCACTTCTCATTAGCTATCTTTAAATCTAAAATTTCTTTGCTCAGCTTCTTGTTGGAGGATTGATCCAAGCTATCTTTTTTATTATGCCCTCTGAAATGATGTGACATGGTATCCCCTTGTGGTTTTTCTGAGGATGTCAAGCATCTTCTCATGTGCTTGTTGGCCATTTTAGACAGACCTTTTTAAAGAAATGTCTATTTCAATTCTATAACTGTCTTTTAGTTGGGTTATGTGTCCTTTTGCTGTTGGGTTGTGAGAATTCTTAATGTATTCTGGATACAAATCTCTTATCAGATATATGACAGGCAAATACATAGAATATTTTCCTATTCTGTAGGTTGTCTAAACTTTCTTATGGTGTTCCTTGAAGCACAAGAGTGTTTAATTTTGATGGAGTTTAATTTATCTATTTTTCTTTTGTCACTTATGCTTTTGATATTATAGCTGAGAACCCACTGCCTTATCTAAGATCATACAGATTTATCAGATTTGACACTCATGCTTTTGATATTATACCTGAGAACCCACTGCCTTATCCAAGATCACACAGATTTGTCAGATTTGTCTTAATTAAGCCACCTACTTTTCTTGAGCTTCCATTTCTCACCAAGAAAATAAACACAATAAAGATACCCTCATAGAACTGTGACATGCCAAGTGCAGTGATTAGATCATCTATTGAAAAGAGCTCCATGAGAGCAGGAATTTTTGCCCATTTAAGTTACTATTGGATCCCACATGCCTAGAATTGTATCTGGCACATAGTAAGCATTTAATACATATTCATTGAATTAATTAAATAAGTAGACACATCAAATCTTTGAAAGTGGTCACTGATGGACAACTTCAGTCTATAGGGCGTAGTCATTTGTGAAAGGGAATAAGTGAAGAATACGTTAGTGCAAATTATAAAAGATCTAATTGTTGACCTTTTCCATACTGATTTGGCAACAACAAAAAAATGTATTGGCACCATTACCCTGATATTTATTAATCTGAGTTCCATAGACCTTTACGTAGAGACAACAATTTATTTTGCTGACCTTTCTTATAATTTTTGGTGTAGGACATAATCTTAAAAACATGAGCTAAAAAGTCTCTTCCAGTGACTGTTAAATTAAATCAAGCTTCAGAGAATCACAGAAAAATGACTTTTTGAAGGATTATTAATTTGAATTGTAAGACATCTAGAACCTATTGAAAAGAATCAAAGTGTCATATAATTTTTTTTTTTTTTTTTTTTTGGCCTGTTGTATGATGAACAGGACAAAGCGATTCAACTTCATTTAGCACATCCCAAGGTTTATGATGTTAGAAGCCACTTTCTAGCAACATTGGAGACTTTATGTTAGATATTGTGCATGATTATGCTAAAAGACTTAATTTCTTCCTCTATGAAAGTCTCAGCTAACAGACAACAATAGGAGCAATGGCACCTTCTAGACTCAGCAAAGGTTTAGCGATATTGCTCTTGAATCTCAAGTATAGTCTAGTGGGAGAGAAACATTCCATCATAAACTCCAAGGAAGTGAAAAGAAAAGGAACTACATGGACAGATTCAGTCATGAAAAAAGAAAATAGAAGAAAGATGCTGGTTAGGGTGTCACCTGAATTGTGTCTTTCCCCCACAACTTTATTAAGGTATCATTGATAAATATAATTATACATATTCAAGGTATGCAATATTATAATTTGATAAATACATGCGTTGCAAAATGATTACTACAATCAAGTTAATTAATGGAGCAGTCACTTCACATAATTACCTTTTTTCCTTCTTTGTGAAGAATGTTTAAGATATGTTCCCTTATCAAATCAGGTACACACTACAGTATTATTAACTGTAGTCACCATTAAGTACATTAGATCTCTAGAACTTGTTTATCTTAGAGCTAAAACTTTACAACCTTCTACCAACATCTTCCCCTTTCCCCTACACCTGCATCCTCTGGAAACTACCATTTTGCTCTTTTTATGAGTTGATTTTTTCTTTTTTAACATTCCACTTATAAGTGATACCACACAGTAATTGTCCTTCTTTTGGCTGCCTTATTTCACTTACTATAATGCTATCCAGGTTCATCTGATATTTCTTTTCTTTTCTTTTCTTTTATTGTTAAATCACAGCTCTCTACATTAGTGCGATCAAGGGGTACAATGTGCTGGTTTCATATACAATCTGAAATATTCTCATCAAACTGTTCAATGTAGCCTTCAAGGCATTTTCTTAGTTATTGTTTGTAGACATTTGTATTCTGCCTTTAGTAAGTTTCACCTGTACCCATTCTAAGATGCACCGTAAGTGTGGCCCCACCCATTACCCTCCCTCCACCTTAACCTTCCCCCTCCCTTCCCCTTCCTTGGCCCTTTCCTCATAGTCTTGTGCTATAGTTGGGTTATAGCCTTCATATGAAAGCTATAATTTAGCTTTATAGTAAGGCTGAGTACATTGGATACTTTTTCTTCCATTCCTGAGATACTTTGCTAAGAAGAATATGTTCCAGCTCCATCCATGTAAACATGAAAGAGGTAAAGTCTCCATCTTTCTTTAAAACTGCATAATATTCCATAGTATACATGTACCACAATTTGCTAGTCCATTCGGGGGTGGATGGGCACTAGGGCTTCTTCCATGACTTAGCAATTATGAATTGGGCTACAATAAACATTCTGGTACAGATGTCTTTGTATATTGTGATTTTTGGTCTTCTGGGTATAAACCTAGTAAAATAATTATAGGATCAAATGGCAGGTCTATTTTTAGGTCTGTAAGTATTCTGCAAATATCCTGCCAGAAGGAACGTATTAGTGGGCATTCCCACCAGCAGTGTAGAAGTGTGCCCTTTTCCCCACATCCATGCCAACATCTCTGGTTTTGGGATTTTGTGGGCTACTCTTACTGGGATTAGGTGATATCTCAAAGTAGTTTTGATTTGCATTTCTCTGATGATTAAGGATGATGAGCTTTTTTTCATGTGTTTGTAGATCGTGCATCTGTCTTCTTTAGAGAAGTTTCTCTTCAAGTCCCTTGCCCACCCTGAGATGGCATCACTTGTTCTTTCCTTGCTAATACGTTTGAGTCCTCTGTGGATTCTTGTTGTTAAACCTTTATCGGAGGTATAACGTGCAAATATTTTCTCCCATTCTGAGGGCTGTCTGCTTGCTTTACTCACTATGTTCTTGGCTGTGCAGAAGCTTTTTAGTTTAATCAGGTCCCAGTAAAGTATTTTTGATACTGCTTCAATTGCCTGGGGAGTCCTCCTCATAAAATATTCACCCAGACCGATTCTTTCAAGAGTTTTCTCTGCACCTTCTTCAGGTATTTTTATAGTTTCATGTCTTAAGTTTAAATCTTTAATCCAGTGAGAGTCAATCTTAGTTAATGGTGAAAGGTGTGGGTTCAGTTTACAGATTGCCAGCCAGTTCACCCAGCACCATTTGTTAAATAGGGAATCTTTTCCCCACTGAATGTTTTTAATTGGCTTGTCAAAGATCAAATAATGGTAAGTAGCTGGATTCATCTCTTGGTTCTCTATTCTGTTCCAGACA
>CAUYPK010098992.1:0-10563 GCA_963574355.1 Loris lydekkerianus
CAGGAAGGCTATGTTAACCAGTGTGATATAAACATGTCAACCGGTCTGTGAAACTAGTGTACATTGCCCCATGATCATACCAATGTACACAGCTATGATTTAATTTAAAAAAAAAGAAATAAAATAAACATCAAACCAGCCACTTAAAAAAAAAGAAAGAAAAAGTATATATAAAGAAATTTTACAAAATAAAAAAGAAATCCTACAAATAAATTTTAAGAAGAAAATAAAAGAAATAAAAGAAGAAAAAAAATTAAAAAGCTTGGATAGGCACTTCACAGGGATAATACACAGAAGTCAAATAATCATGTGAAAAAAATACTTCTTAACATTATTAATCATCAGGTAAATACAAATATACTTTTTTTTTTTTTGAGATAGAGCCTCAAGCTGTCACCCTGGGTAGAGTGCTTTGGCATCACAGCTCACAGCAACCGCTAACTCATGGGCTTAAGTGATCCTCTTGCCTCAGCTTCCCAAGTATCTGGGACTACGGACATACGGACATCTGCCACAATGCCTGTTTTTTTTTTTGTTTTTTGTTTTTGTTTTTTTTTTTTTGGGGGGGTGGCTATAGTTGTCATTGTTGTTTGGTGGGGTTGGGCTGGATTCAAACCCGCTAGCTCTGGTGTATGTGGCTGGTGCCCTAGCCACTTGAATGACAGGTATCGACCCACAAAATAAAATTATAATGAGATAGCTCACAATACTATTAAAATGATTAAAACTAAAATTACTTTAAATAACAAATTTCAAGGATGTTGAAAATTCAAATTCTTAAAATCTACTGGTTGAAAGGTTAAATTGTACAGCCACCTTGAAAATGTTTTGGAAGCTTTTTTAAGGTTAAGCAGGGACCTACACTTTGCCTCAGTGGTTCTACTCCTGAATGCTCGTCTAAGAAAAATAAATATCTATGTAGACAAAGTAACTCGCATAAAAATGTTCATAAGTCCACAGTGGAAGCAACCCAAATACTGATCACAGAGCACTGCACAAACAAAGTGACATACCCAGGCAATGGAATATCATTGAGGATTTATAACAGTACAGATGCCCAACCACATGAACGGTCTCACAAACGTCATGTTCAGAGGCAAGGAACGAAAGAGTGAATTAATGCATTTTTATTAAGGGCTAGAAAGAATCAGGCATGATGCTCCTGACTATAATGCCTACACTTTGGAAGGCTAAGGTGAGAGGATTACTTGAGGCCAGGAATTTGAGACCAGCCTGGACAATATAGCAAGGCTTTGTGTCTTAAAAAAAAAAAGGCAATTTTGGTGGCAAACACTAGCAGCTCAGGAGGCTGAGGTGGGAGGGTTGCCTGAACTTGAGAATTGGAGGTTTCAGTGAACTATGATCATGCTGTTATTAGAATTTCTTTCTTCAGTAGGTTCTTGGGCTTGGGAATTTGAAGAATGAACTCACAGACCACAGATCAGTGGACAGAAAGTAATCCAGGAGGAGTAAGAAGCACCAGAGCTCCTGGCAAAGGGAAAGACACAGGTGAAAGTCTCTGCACAGGTCCTTTGTCTAGGGGTATACACAGTCTTGAGAATTACATTTGGCCAGGACTTGGTAGATTATAAAACACATTTCAAAGTTAATGAGTGTATTAACAAATGGACGAATGCAGTCCATCCAGGTAGGGGCACAATGTCAGGGCATTCCCTTTACAAAATTGCTCAGGCCTAGGACACTGGGGTCCCTTGCCCAGGCTTCAATGCCTATTATATCAATGCCGCTACAACTCAGTCTGAGCGACGAAGTGATACCTATGTCTGGGGTTGGGGAAGCTGGAAAAGTAAAAAAAAAAAAAAAAAAAAAAGTCTGTGATAAATTATAAATGAATAATAGATCAAAGACTTGGTTTCCTGTGTTAGAGAAATGTACTGGAATGAATTTTAGGGTACATGAGTAAATTTTGGGGATTGAGAGAAAAAAATAGGTGTGCATGCATATCAAGTATTGATTCCATGTGTCTAAATCCATTAAATTTTACACTTGGAGCATGATTTTTCATACACTTGAATTTACTATAAAAATTCAAATAACCAAAACAATTATCCCTGTATTTTAGGATTATATGGCAATAAAATCATGTATTACATGTAAAATGTTGGCGAGAATTAAAAAACATGGCAAACATGATGAATTTAAGATGAAGATGAAGAAATAGCTTTAACTACCATTTCAAACTTTTACTTTAAACTTAGAATTCAGTGGAAAAAAAAAATCATTTTCCCCAAATGACAAACAAATCAATGAAAAACTATAGCAAAGTAAAAATTCAAGTCAAATACGTAGACAGCATGATTCTCCTAGGCTGTGTCTTCTCCCTATTTCTCTTTGTAGCTTGTTCCTTACTCAAAGCTGGTTATCTTAAAATGCTAAATAAATTACTAATGCTTCACTATCCCAAAATGACAAGTTTGATTTGTTTTAGGATAATCTTATAAATCCCAACTTTTTTTTTTATCAGTGAAAGTGAGACAAAAAATAATTTATTTTGTTTTATTGTATATTTATTTTTGAAAAGTAAATTTATTTCAGATTAATTTGAGGGTACAAATAAAATCAAAATTTTGTTAGGTAGAGTCCCTCTTATGGTTTTAAACTTTCCTAAATAATTTTAAGCTTTCTTTAACAAACACAAATATTGTAAACACTGTTTACTTCTAAACATGATCTTTTTATGGAATCAATGCCATCAATGCTGTTTTTAAAAACAAAAATTTTCATACATAGATTTTTAAAATGCATCTCTATTAAAACAAATTTAACGTTTATTTTTTTCAATACATACTATATATGTAGATGTATATATGGCCTATTAAAAAACATACAATAGATGGATTGCATTATAATTATATATTATATTTTATGCCCTTGTTAAGTTTTAAGAGTTATCCTGATAACTATTCTTGTTATGATTCTAAATTTTATGGACACTACACAGGGGAAAAAGCCAGAAGCAAATTGTAAACACGTAACAACTATCTCATATGTTTTGGAACAAAAAAGTATGATCATAACAAAATTACTTATCATACAAAATTAGTATCTTACATTAATTTCATCTTTATTAACAGTGAATGCAGTAGTAATGAGGGAAAATTATATTATATTATATTATTATATTATATTATATTATATTTTTATTTATTTATTTTATAAGAAGAAAGGCTTTATTCACAGGCTGGGAGCTTATGGCATAGAAGATTTCCAAATGGCCACGTTCCCCGATTGGCTCCATCTTTCCCTTTTTATTTACAGTCAGAAAGTTCCAACCCACAGGTACCTTTCCCATTGGCCAGTTTGAATCAAGCAGGAGATGCTATTCCAGCCCCTGTGGAATTATAGGATTTCACAGAAATGATAATTTCCAAGATCTAGGAAGTTTACAAATTCCCCAAAGCTGAGTCATCATGGAGAGAACCCCGCAGGTGTATCCTTGTGGTCTCTACTATATTTTAATTTGGGGGTCTCAATATCAGCTTGCTTTTATTAATATTGCTAATATTAATTACTTTTCAGAATTTAGATTTTTGGGACTGTGACTCTTCTTGGGTTCTCTACTCAGGCCTTAATAGTACTGTGGTGGCGGACTAATATATTATACTTATGAGTTTTTCTCTTTCCCCGTGTTACATTCCTTTCTCCCTTTTCTCAACATTCAAAGTTTAATTAAGACAAGTCCCTTGAGGAGTTTCCTCCTTTTAGGAGTCCCTGCTGACTTGCAGAGGGTTGATGGAGGCCTCTTTGAACAATACCAGTGGCAAGGCCTATACTCAATTAAGCTTTGCTTCCCGGCAGAGTTGACTAAGTCCTGCTTTAATGGCCCTGTTCATGCATTTTACAGTGTTCAAGTTTTGAGGCTTGTCAGTTGCATATAATTTTCAGGTGATACCCAAAGCTTTAGCTATCATTTGCACTATTTCTGTCATGAAGGCTAGGCTAATTTAAACCAGAGTGGCAACCTAAACTGTGGGATAATTTCTCTGGGCAACACTTTCACTATTTCCGGAGTCTTCTTCATCCTGGTGGGGAAGGCTTTTACTTATTCCGTGTATGTGCCAACCATCACCAGCAAGTACTTGTTCTCTTTACACCTGGGCATTTCAGTAAAATCTACCTGGAAGTCCTTGAAGGGCATTGCTCCATACAACTGGATTCCTGGGGATACCCTTGGTCCTTGGCACAGGTTAAACTGGTTGTATGTGATGCCTTGTTGACTGACAGTTTTGGCCAGGGCTGCCAAGTGGGAGATGTAGAAGTACCAGCCCAGCAAAAGTCTTACCAAAGACTTCTGTCCCAGATGAGTGATTTCATGCATGGCTTATATTTTAAACCTCACAAATTTTCATTTATCTATATTATAGGAAAAAACTTTTTTATTGTTTTGTGGTATCATGCTTTATAAGCAGAACTGAACAGGTTATTAGAGGTGATGTGCCTATTGAAAACTTTCATAAAACACTTAGATACTTACATTATTAGAGCAATCAGAATTAATGCTTTTGCATGAAGTGACAGATATACTCTTTTACTGCTTCTAAGAAAAATTTTAAAATGGAAAGAAAATGGGTGGCGCATGTGGCTCAAAGGAGTAGGGCGCCAGCCCCATATGCAGGAGGTGGCAGGTTCAAACCTGGCCCTGGCCAAAAACTTAAAAAAAAAAAAAAAAAAAAAAAAAGTAAAGAAAAGACCTAAGAAAATCTGAATCACGTAAAACTACAGGGTACACAAAATGAAAAATTCTCTAAGCTTGACACAATGTTTTGAACTTTACCAGTATCATTTAAACAAATTTAACACCTAGTTCAGTATAAAGAAGTAAAAGAGATATCATTAACAGTTGCAATTAGCCATTTATAGGCTCTTCAAAACAGTTTCACAACAGGTAAACAATTATTAATGTATTTTCAGCAGATTGCAATCATCTATTCAATGGTTTAAAATTTAACTACAGCAATGACAAATATTTCCAAAGTCTCAAATTTAAAAAAAATAAAAAATGGTGAAAGGGAGGGGAGGGAAGGGGGAGGATGGGCTGAAGGAGGGTGATTGGTGGGATTACACCTACAGTGCATCTTACAAGGGTACATGTGAAACTTAGTAAATGTAGAATGTAAATGTCTTAACACAATAACTAAGAAAATGCCAGGAAGGCTATCTTAACCAGAGTGATGAAAGTGTGTCAAACGGTCTATAAAACCAGTGTATGGTGCCCCATGATCGCATTAATGTACACAGCTATGATTTAATAATAAAAAAAAAAATTAAAAAATGGTTTTGCAAAGATCCTTCTATTACTGCAGGAAAACTTAAAAACAAATGCCTTTGTTAAGTTTTAAGAGTTATCAAGACAACTATAAGTATTGACCTAAGAGTACCAAATCACAATTAATTACACATTTGCGGAAGATTTTCTTTCTTCATGTCAAGTTAGAAACAGATTACAGAAATCACCTTAATAGTTTGGGAAAGGCAAGTTTGAAAAATCAAAACATTTATCCTCACGAGTTAGCAGTGTTCCTTGGATTAACCTCAGACATTAGTTCGTGTCTGTTTTTCTCCTGTTGCTGCATTGTTTCCTAGATCTCATTTTTTAAGAGAACTCTTGGGTAGACTACAGGAGGCTTATTTCTTCAAATACTTTGTTACAGGTAACAGCTGCTCTGATAATCCAAACAGCTGTAGAAAGCGTGAACAACTGTCATCAAGCTGGAGTAATGGGGTTCACAGCAACGTGCACCAGAGGTACCAGCTGCAGCTCCGGGGATCACAAGCTTCCCAGGTGTTCTGATGTCACTTCACTACCAACCGTTTTCTTATCATTTGATCTCACTTACAAGATGCTCTTTACTATGAATCCCTCTGAATGATAAAAGTTTAAAAGTTGTGTTACTGGGAATTATAAAGAGATATAATATTCTTTATTCTTCTAATATTCTCTCCTTTTCTATGACAATCAAATATCATAATTAACAGGATGTTATTTTTCAAATGGAAAATGCTGAGTAAGTTTGTGGACATCATGACATAAACACATGCAGACCCTGAATAACTTTTCTGCACCGTATACATGTCTCATAAAAGCTCAGAGAGTCCACAGACAATGTTAGACGGTGGTGGCTCCTTGTACACCTTTCCACCCCATCTTTACCTTCTCTTTAATCTAGATATTGGGAGTTTATGACTTCTTATGCACTGATTTTTTCACATGTCTATTTTATTTTCTGATTTCTATACAAAGCCACTATTATGACAGTCAGATTGCATTCACTGATGGTGACTAGGTCCTGTCTCAGTCATGGGGGCTGTATGTGACTCACATTTTACATGACAGTCACATAGCTTGACTTCCCAAGGTGAAAGGGATGTTGGTAAAAGTCACATTGTGATTCAATCACAGTCTCTCTTGGGTCCTTTGGAGTTGTCACAGGTAAAGTACATTATAGTCATAAGAGTTAATATCGTGGGGTACAGCTCACTGTTCAGTGAGGAAGAACACTCCATTCTTTGCAGCAAAAGAAGCAACACAGCGTTTTGGCTACACGAAGGTATGTGGGGCCCTGTGGCCATTTCGATATCTTATTATGATACGCCAGAAAAACTCACTTTCAGTTGTAATTTTGAACCTCATATTCAGTCAAATTCTAGAGTATCAGTGCAGGATAAAAGATTAAAAATCTATGAACAGTGAAATGAGGGATGTGAGAGGATAAGAGAAGAATTGATGAGCAGCACAGCCAGAGAACGATGATAAAATTCCCCATGGAAGGACTTTTTGGGCAGGAAGCATAAATAGCTCTGTGAACTTACTCTTCAACTCCTTGTTGGCCTGCAAAAAAAAAAAAAAAGTTGATTTTGTGATTTTGTAAAAAATGAATATTATTTGAATACTTCTTCTGTAATAATGAAATATTCAGTATGCAGTTTTAATGATTTTGTAGTCCCTCCCTCAGTAACTGTACAATTCGTACACCAGGAAGAGCACGGGGCACATATTTTGTGATAAAGAGAGAGAGAGAGAGGGTAGAGGGAGAGAAAGGGAGGAAGAGCAGGGGAGAGAGAAAGAGAGAAAGAGGGAGAGGGAGAGAGAGAAAGGGAAAAAGAGAGAGAGAGAAATACAGTTTGCCATCACAGGAAGACTTCATCAGACATACATAAGTTTACAATGAAAAATAGAGGTTGCATACAATCAGAATCTTCACATTAGTAATAGGGATTACATATGTGTAAGGATATATAGATGAGACATATATGTGTTTTATTAAATATATAACATAAAAACTAATTTAAATATTAAATCAAAATGAATTTTGAATATGTTCTCATTAGTGATTTGATGTACAATTTGTTTATTTTTTGTAATTGAACTTATTTTTAAAATGCATTGATGAAACTGCAATATCAATTTAGCATTAGAATAAAAATAGCAAAATTAATAAGTTACTTGCATCACTGAATGCTCATTATAAAAATTTCTTTGTACATTTTTATCAGAAATATAGTCATTTCCAGTTTGCAGATGAGGCAATTATTGTTATTAGCTAGTGACCACAAGAAAAATATTCAGAAGCCTCTGTTTATGAATTTTTTTGCATTTTAAAAAGGAATAATAACTGATTCAAACAAGGACAGATTCTAGTCTCAGCATCTGTCATTACATCTCTGCAGTTATTATATCATTATCTCGCATCATTCACCAGAGAACATTATTCTACATGTTCAATTGAGTGGTGCACTAAAATGACAAAGTTTTAATCTCCTAAAATTTTAAGACATGCTGCTATATTTGGCTAGGAAAACTGTAGCTGATGCCTTTACAGATTAATTTTTTCCCCAGTTGTGGTAAAGTTGTAGCCTTTTGTTCAAGCCTACCATACGTTAAAAAGAACAGTGCTTCGATTAATGCAATTTCCTGAAGAAGGAGCTGGAAATAAAAGTATTTGAACAGGATGTCATTTATTCAGTTAAGGGGAAAATGACCTTTTAAAATTCAAAAATAGAATATTCTTTCTATTTAAGATAAAAGTAATCTAATGATGCCATGTAGTGAAATGTTAGATTCATGTAGAAGCCAAAATGCTAAATGTCATATGTTTGGGAATTAGAATGTACTAGTCTCAGGGGCCATGGCGCATTCAGTGTTAGGTAAAACTGAGCAACCTGTACATTCACAATGGATTAAAGAAAAAAATAATGCATTTCCATATCTCTCTAGGGTTTTAATGGCATAGCTGTTCATGACACAGGTATTTATCAAAACTATTAACGTGTATAGCCTCATCTTTTCTAGTCATTGAGACATTTCACCTAAATTAGATGTGGGTCTTTTTTCTATATTTTAAAACCAGTTCAGAGAAATATATCCATTACTTTTGCAGTTATGTCATAACTCAATGGAATATAAAAGGTAAGGGAATAAGAAACTAATTTCAGCCAAAAAAGTCTGGGAAAAAAAATCAGTAGACATAAGTCTTTTATTAGTACTTGTTGGGTAAGTATATAAATTGATTTAAAGAATAAAAAGATTCTAAAAATTTAGGATAGGAGATAACAGAAAAATTATTTGGGGTTGAGAATGAAAATAATTCTTTCCTAAAGAAGATCAGGGACTGAGGTGGGAGAAGCAGGAGCTGGACATGGGTAAAACAGATGCATCCAACACTGCCTGGGGATGATTACACATGCTGCAAGGTAGCACATGTGTTCTATCAATTACACATTATGTAAATGTTTTCAATGCTCAATTTTATCATGTACAAAATAGTACAATGATGTGCCAGAGCTTTAGTTGATAAATCTCTAGAATATCTGCTAGAACCTTAATTTATACAGTAATTTCTTTCATTGCCAACTCTGAGGAGCACTTGGCAGGGCTTGACTGAACTGCTTCATGAGAGATAAAAGGAGTTGTATTTTTCTGTTAGCCAGTATTTCAAATATGGTGATTACTTCCACCAAGAAAAGAAAAAAATGTGCTGTGGAAGATTTAACAGCATGATGACACTGAGGCAAGGGAATCATTATAAGTAGAGATCAATTACTAGAAAAAATATACTCTATTATTATAGACTGAGCAGGAGTAAAAAAAAAAATCTCTTGATTAAAAAAAACATGTATTATTTTTCCCTCTTTTTTACTTACGTTCTAAATGCTTCTCGTGTTATATTTTAAATCCTTTTTTATGTACTACAGATTTGAAAATAACCAATACAGGATTGTTGCATATATCAAATATTTAAAATAAAAAAAAAATTATGGAAAAGACCAGAGTGACAGAAAGGAGTTTTGTACCATCATCCCCAAGCTGGAGCATTTTAATAATTACCTGTGAGGACTAGTCCATTGTGGCAGCTCGTCTGTCCAGTGGAGAGTTCAAGCACACTACTTGGGAACAAAAATCTGAAAATAGAATTATTAAAGATGATAAAAATGACACTTCCACTTTATCTCTCACAATCCCTCCATAATAGCTCAGTAACCAGAAAAGCCCCCATAACCCCTAATTTTGCCCATAGGGGAAAATGAGATCATAGTGATTGTATGTGTGGAAAGTTGCCCCAAAGGCCAACTTCTTTCTTTCTTCACCCAGATTATTGAAGTGATCAACACAGCTGAGTGGATGGGAGAGGCTGAGAACAGGAGAGAAAGAACAGTGGACCCTATTAATTGTTCTGAGAACACCATCAGGAAGCCCACTCTGAAATGCTTTACCAGGAAAATCTGCCCATCAGACATGAAAGGGTGATAAAGATTTTTCCAGATAAAAACTAAGAACATTTCTCACCACCAGAGTTGCATTACAAGAAATACTAAAGAGAGGTGTTGTTTTATGTTGATGTAAAAACATCCTAAGTCATAACCTGAACAGATATGAAAAAATACAGCTTGCTACTAAATATAAGTATGTAGTCAAATTCAGAATACTCTCGTAGCATCATGGTGGTATGTACAAGGTCTGACAATTAAGTTCATGAACTCATTCCAGAAAAATTGCTGCATACTCTGTTGCTGAGTGTCTCAGTCCTCAAAGAGACTACTTCAAAGGTTACTGTAGTCTCTGATTTTTATTTTTAATTTCAGATTAAAACATGGGTACATATGTTTAGGCTATGTAGTTTGCTTTTGTAAGGTAAAAATCTGAGTTGTAGGAAGGGTGCCATATACCCATGGAAAGCATACCTTGGGTGGGAACTTATTGTTGCATGACTGGAGATGCAAATGAACAGGAGCTTTGCCTTGGTTATAAACTTGCTCCTGTAATTATTAAGTCAAGAAACAGACTACATGGAATGGGATGGTGTGTAGCAAAGTTCTTTATTCAGGGTTTTGATTTTATACCTTTCTAGTTATGTACATACTTAATCTATCATCTGTTAGTTTCACCATTACCTCATTTTACCAATCTGAAATTAACTTGAAAGGAAATATCCTGTTACCATATCAACACAATCACTTTTGCAGTAAACATCTTCTTCTAGACTAATCTCTGGGTAGGTATTTAAATAAAGATCACAAAGAAGAAAGTAGCCACAGGGGAACAGA
>CAUYPK010098993.1:0-19510 GCA_963574355.1 Loris lydekkerianus
GACAATAGGAAACATTCAGGACAGTGGTTGGACACCGATGAGCCACCCAGGCACTTCCCAAAGGCGAAACCCCAGCAAAAAAAGATCATGGTTACTGTATGGTGGTCAGCGGCTGGTGTGATTCACTATAACTTTCTGCAACCAGGCCAAACCATCACAGAAGAGTCCTATTGTGAGGAAATCGATGAAATGTACCGAAAACTGCATCAGCAGCAGCCAGCACTGGTCAACAGAAGAGGTCCGATTCTGCTCCACGACAACGCCCGGCCGCACGTCTCACAAATCACCATCCGAAAATTAAAGGAATTGAGCGTCGAAGTTTTGCCCCACCCACCATACTCCCCAGACCTCTCACCAACCGACTACCATCTTTTCAAGCACTTTGATAACTTTCTCACCGGTAGAACCTTTGCCAATCAGGACCTAGCAAAAACGGCCTTCATTGACTTCATCGAATCCCGAGCACCCAATTTTTATGCCGACGCAATTAATCTACTTGTGTTACATTGGCAAAAGTGCACTGATTCAAATGGCGCTTATTTCGATTAAATTGAATAAATATTCACTGAGATATTACAGTTTAAAGTAGACTCATAAAAACGGACAAAACTTTTGAAATGACCTAATACTAATATATGAATTAGAACCAGGTGTTTATCTTTTGTCTATAATTGGAATAACATAGAAGTGTTGGTAAAGAAAGTTGAATGCAGTCATTAGACAATGTGGTCTAAGAAACTCTAATATAGTGTTTCTTATTTTTTTAGAGACAGAGTCTCACTTTATTCCCTCAGTAGATGCTGTGGCGTCACAGCTCACAGCAACCTCCAACTCCTGGGCTTAGGTGATTCTCTTGCCTCAGCCTCCCAATTAGCTGGGACTATAGGCTCCCGCCACAACGCCCAGCTATTTTTTGTTGCAGTTTGGCTGGGGCCAGGTTCAAACCCGCCACCCTTGGTATATGGGGCTGGCGCCCAACCACTGAGCTACAGGCACCACCCCAGTGTTTCTTTTATAGAACTTTTATTTTTGTCTTTTGTCTTTGGCCTTAATAAACTATTTAGAAAAAAACAAATGAACTATTCATTTGTTTTAGTATTCTTAACACACCATGTCTCACCATTTTGTGTTGTAGTCAAATAAAGATGTATAGAAGTATACACCTATACATATATACATATATAGAAGTAATCTGTACATATATAGAAGAACAGAAGTATAATTTAATCCAATTATAGTGCCGGCAACAAGGAATAAGGATAACATTTATGTTACAGTGAGAAAAATGCACCATATGTTTTATCTTATAAAATATATAGTCTGTGCTGACATACCAGCACCTTATTCTGTCTTTAATTTATAAAAGCCATATCTTTTAAGGTAATCAGTATAGATTATTGAAATGACTTTTTCCCTAGGCTTGCCTAATCATACTGGCTTATATGTATAGAGTGCCAACTCTGAGCCAGGCATAAAGCTTG
This sequence comes from Loris lydekkerianus, assembly GCA_963574355.1. Classification (NCBI taxonomy): domain Eukaryota; kingdom Metazoa; phylum Chordata; class Mammalia; order Primates; family Lorisidae; genus Loris; species Loris lydekkerianus. Next base: position 1,482 of record CAUYPK010098993.1, read on the forward strand.
ATAATTTACGTGCTTTATTTCTAAATCTCCACAACTCCTCTTAGGATCATTATAGAAATATCATTTTAAAAATGATAAAACTGAGGCTAGAATGGGTAAGTAACTTGACTAAATGACATAGCTAGTTAGTGATGAAATTGGGATGGGGGTACGGATATCAAGGTCATATATGTGAAGATCAAACTTTGAAGTTCAGAAGAAAATATAGTTGTGTATCTTTTGCACATGAGAGTAGGAAAGGATTTTTTTTTTTAAGTAGAAAAATTTCTACCTATAACGTTTAAAAGTGATTAATTATATTACCTTTAAAAATTCAGTAGACCCTCCATAGTTGACCCCTCCCTACATTGACCACCTCTTTAAGTTGACTTACTTTTTAGAGACTGGACATGCACCACATGTACGTGTCAGTAGAGTAGTAGGCCTAGTTCTTTATGTTGACTGGTTTGTTACAGTCCCTTGGGTGGGCAGGTTACAGAGGTTCTACTATATAGTGTTTCCTAGAAGCAGGCTTGGTGTTTCTGTCATGGAGGGTGGAGTTAAACCAACAAAACTTGACTCATCTTGTTTATGTCAAAGTAGTGAGATACGTAACTCATCAACAAACAATCTTCAGAGCTACTGTACCGACAGAGTTGGTAAACAGTGGAATTTGTCTAATTATTTGTAAGCCATTGATGACCCATATAGTAAAAGCATCCAGAGAAAACTTAAGTTCCTTGAGTTTCCCTGTCTGCTACTGTGAGAGTGGGATGGGTAGGGAAATTTGAAGTTTTAAAGGATCAGTCAAGAGTTAAAGTAAGGTTAACATCTGTGGAAAACAAGTCAGGGTTGCTTTTTGGTAGGAGAAGTGGAAGGAATCAATAAGAACAGTTATCTAGGCCTGGTGCAGTGGCTCACACCTGTAAACCTAGCACTCTGGGAGGCTGAGGCAAGTGGATTGCCTGAGCTCAGGAGTTCAAGACCAGCCTGAGGCAGAATGAGACCCTGTCTCTAAAAATAGCTGGGCATAGTGGCAGGCGCCTGTAGTCTCAGCTGCTTGGGAGGCTGAGGCAAGAGAATCACTTGAGCCCAAGATTTTGAGTTTGCTATGACGCCACAACACTCTACCGAGGGTGACAAATTAAGACTCGATCTAAAAAAAAAAAAAAAAAAAAACCCACCAAAAACACTATCTACTTAGCCTTGTTTGTCTTCTGAGTGTTTAGAAGCAAAACGATGTTTGTGGCCATTTGACAGTAATATTGCTGATGTTTTTGTTAAGGCAGCTAAGAATGGAGCAACAGGAGTGGAGCTGGACATTGAATTTACTTCTGACGGGGTTCCTGTCTTGATGCACGATAACACAGTAGATAGGACAACTGATGGGACTGGTCGATTGTGTGATTTAACATTTGAACAAATTAGGAAGCTTAATCCTGCAGCAAATCATAGACTCAGGTAAGTAGTTTATTGTCATTTAAACGTATCTTTTAGCATTTATTGGAGGTTACAGACTAGGCCCCTTCTAATTACATTTCTGCTTCAGGAGAGTCATTTCACTTTGTTTTGAACTATAAATGGGTTTCCTAAGTTAGGAGCAGGTGCCAGAAACAACAGAACTTTGGCATCATGTTTTTAATCTTTCCAACTGAGAATTATTCTTATGATAATACTGTGTCTAGTCACTAACAGTTACTTTGTACTGTCATTTAAATTATAGAAAGATAAAGGAAAACAGAACTTCAAAAATAAAATAAATAAATTATAGAATCATGGGGCTGAAAGCAATCACTTGCCTTCATATACTCCAAGAAACAAATTATACATTCTTTTAAATCTTTGAGTAGTAAGGTCACCTTTTAACCTAACCCTTTTAATTCTTCATATCCTTGTAACAAGCTTCTGAGGAACCACACTTACAGAAATAGTATCCTGGAAATCATCTAGAATAGTACTGTACAGCAGAACTTTATGCAATGATGGAAAGACTATGCTATCTGATATGGTAACTAACTGTATCTACTGAGACCTTGAAATTGGCTTGTGAAACTGAGGAAGTGAATTTTAAATGTGAATTTAAACTTAAATAGTCATATGCGGCTACCATATTAGATAGATCTAGATCATAGATCTAGATCAATCTTGCTTTTAGAGAAAATCCCAGAAAAGTTAAATGACTTACTTGAGGATACAGAACTGGTGCATAAAGAAGCCAAGACTAGAATCTAGATATCCCAGTTTCTATTTCAAAGAAACATCCACTATATCATGCTGTTTTTTGTTGCACCCAATGTCTCCCAACCACGTGAGAGTGTAAGGTCCTTTAGATATCTAATTCGAGTCCCTCCTGGTATGTTTAAACTGGTAGCTTCCAAAGTATATATATCAGAGCTAGTCCTATAAGATATTCTGCAAGAAAAGTGTTCTGTGATCAAATAAGATCAGACACTATACTCTGGTTATTCCACATCAATCAATTCTTACCTTTAACACAAAGTTTCTCAAACTTATATGACCATAGAACCCACACCCTGACCGTCATTAGTAGCTATAAATACTCTTAGAATTGGTATACTGGGTAATATATTTGGAATGTAGTCATTTGAATCCCTCTCCTCTTGTCTTTGTAATACTGAAAAGGGTATGCTTACTGTTATTGAGGTAATATTAATTATCTGAACAATGATCAATACTCCTTGAATATTGAGTGTTTGACCCAGTGATTAAGTTATCATTCTCCTGAAAGACGATTTAGACTTTATTTTCCTAGGATAGGAAAGAAATTCAAGTCAGCCAAAGGAAATCATACTGCAGACTGGAAAGAATATTGATAATACTTGAAAGTTACAAGTCCAGGCTGTTCTTGAGTGTCATCAGAGATTTCATTGCTCTGCTGCATGAAAGAGAAAGGCTGGCTTTAAAATTATCATGACATTGTAGCTAATAAGATTTCAGGCTAAAATTAATACTTAAAGCAAAAAATGCTTAAGGTCAGCATCACCCTTAAAAATTTCTTAAGAAGGCATATCAGAGGCAGCGTACCATCTTAATATATTTAACACAACTGATATTTGCTCCATAATTAGAACAGAATGTGTTTTCTTTGATTGAACACCAAATGAAATAATTGGCTTATGTTTAGGGACCATGTTGTAGGAAAAAATAGATATTCTGAAGTTATGCCCACTGTGGTGAGATGCTTATCCCAAGACGTGGGGAAGGAGACTAAGACTAGCCTAACTATCCTAACAACAAATTCAGGTCTCCCATCTTCTCTCCCAGAGAATAGACATTAACTAGAAAGGTTGGCAGAATTACCTATAACACTTAAATTATTCTTATTCCTTTTAAAACCCAAGATTTTACAGTTAAAATAATATAGTTGAATTACCATAAGTTAAATTATGTACCGTAAAATTTCATAACGAGAAAAGCTGATTTATGTCAAGAACTTAGCCATCATTTTCAAAAAATTATGTATTAGAAAAATAATTATTTTAAGCAGTTACATTTAAATAAATGCCCAATATAGTCAGTAGACTTATGTATTCCTACAAATTTCTCCTGCATAGAGTTTTACTAGAGAAATTATAATCTTAAGTCTGATTTCTCCAACAGCAGCATATAGTATGCCCTTTGGTAAGGAGGGTTACTTATTATGTTATTAAATCAGTAGAAATTTAGTGGTTTCCTAAAAATTACATGATTTTTATCATTCTGCTGTTCTTTGGTCAGGAATATCTGTAATTTGAACACATGAATGTTCCCAAAGGATGGCACACCAGGGGAGGGTATAGAAGGTCTGCACCCTTTTCCCCATAACTCACCCTATGCATCTCTTCCTCTGTAGTCTTTGTACTATCCTTTATAATAAATCAGTAAACGTGAGTAAATGTTTTCCTGAATTTGTGCATGCAACTCTAGCAAATTAGTTGAACCCAAGGGAACCCCAATTTAGAGTCAATCAGAAGCACAGAATTACTAGAAAAGGAACATCTATAACATAAGAAAACAAAGACTATCAATCTCTAGTCTCTAGTTTGTGTTCAGCTGTCTGTGTCAATTCTACTCATCTACTAGTCTTATGTTGTCAGTGCTAACTTATTACCAGGACCTGAATTAAAAATATCTTGGGCACCACCATGAGGTCCAGTTGCCTGACCCTTTATAAAAGTGCTCGTGCTCGTGCAAGCCATTTACTTGTTGCTTCTTATATAATTACATCCTCAACTATTTATGGTTAAAAGACCACAACATGGAAAAAAAAAAAAAAAAGACCACAACATGTGTGGGAACACACCTACGGTGCATCTTATAAGGGTACATGTGAAATTTACTAGGTGTGGAATATAAATGTCTAAACACAATAATTAAGAAAATGCCATGAAGGCTATGTTAGCCACTTTGATGAAAATATTTCAAATTGTATATAAAACCAGCATATCGTACCCCATGATTGCATTAATGTATACAGCTATAATTTAATTTAAAAAAAAAAAGGCCACAACATGTTTGAAGGTCTCATACAATATAAAGGAAATTCATGATTACATTTAGTGTATACTTAATGGATGCTCTTAATCTACTCAGTCCCAAGTACAATAAACTCTGAATAATATGATTAAATACCTCCATCGTGATTCTTTCAACCTTTACATTGACTTTGTTAACATTTGAATTGGTTGCCTTGGTGAGGAGGTGTAGCAGAAACTATTAATAGATTTGTAACTGTATTGCTTGGGTCAAATTTACCAGCCACTGTTCTGGATTAAACTAAGGATTAAAAATGAAAGATTATGGCCTGAAAAAATTTATGTCTAGCCTGCACAGAATCTGCACAGGGATGTATATTATAGCCTTATTCATGATTGCCAAAATTTGTAAATAATCAAGATGTCCTCCAGCAGATGAACAGATAGATAAACTGTAGTACATCCAGATAATGGAATCTTACTCAGCACTAAAAAGAAATAAGCTATCAAGTCACAGAAAAAATAAGAAAAATCTTAAATGCATTATTACTAAATGAAAGAAGCCAATCTGAAAAGGCTACGTACTGTATGATTACAAATCATTTAGATAGAAAATCAACAGAGAAACACTGGACTTAAACTGCCTAATATAGACCAAATGGACCTAACAGACATTTACAGAACATTTTTTCCAACAGCTGCAGAATACACATTCTTCTCATCAGCACATGAAACATTCCCCAGAATAGACCATATTTTAGGCCACAAAACAACTCTCAACAAATTTTTAAAAACTCAAAATCATATGAAGTATCTTTTTAGACCACAATGGAATAAAACTAGAAATCAATAACAAGAGAAACTTTGAAAAAATGTATAAATACATGGAAATTAAACAATAGACTTCCAAATGATCGTTTGGGTAATGAAGAAATTAAGAAGGAAATAAAAATTTTTGAGACAATTGAAAAAGGAAACACAATATACCAAAACCTATGAGATGCAGTAAAAGCAGCTCTGAGAGGAAAGCTTATAACAATAAATGTTATATCAGAAAAGTAGAAAGACTTCAAATAAACAATTGAACCATGTATCTCAAGGATATAGAACACCAAGAACAAACTAAACCCCAAATTAGTAAAAGGAAAGAAATAATAAAAGTCAGAGAAGAACTAAATGAAATGGAGACTATAAAAAAAAAAAAACAATACAAAGGACCAATGAGACAAAAAATTGGTCTTTTGAAAAGATAAAATCAAACTGCTAGCTAGATTAACAAAGCAAAGAGAAAAACCGAAGTAAATAAACTTAGAAATGAAAAAAGGAGGCTGGGCATGGTAACTCACTTCTATAATCTGAGCACTCTGAGAGGCTAAGGCCAGATGATCACTTGAGCTCAGGAGTTTGAGACCAGCCAGAGCAAGAGTGAGACCCTGTCTCTACTAAAATTAGAAAAATTAGCTGGGCATTGTGATGGGTGTCTGTGGTCCCAGCTGCTCAGGAGACTGAGACAGGAAGATCACTGGAACCCAGGAGTCTGAGGTTACTGTGACTTAGGTTGACACCACGACACTCTAGCCTGGGCAACAGAATGAGATTCTGTCTCAAAAAAAAAAAAAAAGAGAGAGAGAGAGAGAGACATTACAGCTGATACCACATAAATACAAAAGGTCAGACTATTATGAATAATTATATGCTAACAAATTGGAAAACAGAGGAAACAGATGAATTTCTGGACACATACAACCTACCAAGATAGATATTAGGAAGAAATAGAAAACTTGAACAAACCAGTAATGAGTAACATAATTGAATCAGTAATAAAAAGTATCCAGGCAAAGAAAAGCCAAGGACTAGGTGGCTTTACTGCTGAGTTCTGCCAAACTTATAAAGAAGAACTAATACCAGTCTTCCTCAGACTGTTGCCAAAAACTGAAAGGAAGGAAATTCTTCCACTCATTCTATGAGGCCATAATTACTCTGATACCACATAAGATAAGAACTCAACAAAAATGAAAACTCCAGGCCAATATCCCTGATGAACACTTAGGCAGAAATTCTCAACAAAATACTAGCAAACAAAATCCAACACATGAAAAAGGTAATACACCATGATCAAGTGGGATTTACCCCAAGGATGCAGATGATTCAACATACAAAATCAATAGATACAATGCATCATTTCAAAAGAAAAAAAAAGATAAAAACCATATGATCATGTCAGTAGAGAGAGAAAAAAACATTTGATAAAATTCAATAACTCTTCGTGATAAAAACTCTCACAAATTAGAAGGAACATGCCTCAACATCATAAAGGCCATATATGACAAATCCATAGCTAACCCTATCTTGTGGAATGGGGAAAAGCTAAAAGCCTTTTCTTTAAGAACTGGAACAAGACAAGGGTGCTCATTTTCATCATTACTAGTCAACATAGTCCTAGAAGTCCCAGCAGTGTAGTCAGCCAAGAACGAAATAAAAAGCATTCAAATTGGAAAAGAACAAGTTATAAATTATCCCTCTTTGAAGATGATACGATCTTATTTATAGAAAAAGCTAAATTTTTCACCAAAAAACTATTAAAACTGATAAACAGTAAAATTGCAGGATACAAGATTAACATACAAAAATCAGTAGCATTTCTGTATGCCAATAATGAACTAGATGATAAAGAAATCAAGAAAGCATCTCATTTATAATATCTACCAAACAAAACTACCTTCAAATAAATTTAACCAAAGAGATGAAAGACCTCTACAAGGAAAACTACAATAAACACTGAAAGAAAAAATTAGGAGGACACTAGCAAATGAAAAGGTATCACATAATTATAGATCAGAAGAATTAATATTGTTTAAATGATCATACTAAAGCAGTCTACATATTCAATGCAATCCTTATCAAAATACCAATGACATTCTTCATAGAAATAGAAAAAACAATCCTAAAATTTGTATGGAACCATAGAAAGGCCTGAATAGCGAAAGCAATACTGAGCAGAAGAAAAAGATGTGAATGCCTCACAGTACCTGACTTCCAAATATACTACAAAGCTACAATACCCAAAACAGTGTGGTATCAGTGTAAAGGACACATAGACCAATGGAACAGAATAGAGACCCAAGAGGTAAATCCATGTATTTACAGCCAGCTGATTTTTGAAAGGCACTATAAACACATTGGGCAAAGGACACCTTCTTTAGTAAATGCTGGGAAAACTAGATATCCATATGCAGAAGATCTAAACTAGACCCCTGTTACCATATACAAAAATCAACTCAAAATGGATTTTAAAGACTTAAACATAAGACCCAAAACTATAAAACTACTAGAAGGTAACATAGGAGAAATACTCCAAGACGTTGCTCTAAGCAAAGATTTTATAGCTAAGACCTCAAAAGTACAGGCAACAAAAATAAACAAATGATATGCTATTAAACTAAAAAGCTCTACACAGCAAAGGAAACAGGTCAACAAAGTGAACACACAGCCTGTTGAATGAGAGAAAATATTCATAAGTTGTTCAACTGACAAGGAACTAATATCCAAAACATGCAAGGAACTCAACAGCAAAAAAAAAAAAATTCCATTACAGAGTGGGAAAAGGATTTGAATAGACATTTCTCAAAAGAAAACATACAAATGGCCAATAGGTATATGAAAAAATGCTCAAATTACTAATCATTAGGGAAACACAAATCAAAACAACAATATATCATCTTACTTACTTAGAAGGAGGCTATTATCAAAAAGACAAAAAATAACAGATGCTGATAAGGATACAGAGAAAAACTAAATATAGGCTTGGCACCTGTAACTCAGTGGCTAGGGCACCAGCCATGTACACTGGAGCTGGTAGGTTCAAACTGGCCCAGGCCTACCAAACAACAATGACAACTACAGCCAAAAAATAGCCAGCTGTTGTGGCGGGGACCTATAGTCCCAGCTACTTTGGAGGCTGAGGCAAGAGAATCACTTAAGCCCAAGAGTTGGAGGTTGCTGTGAGCTGTGACACCATGGCACTCTACCAAGGGTGACGTAGTAAGACTCTGTCTCAAAAAAAAAAAAAAAAAAAAGCCCCGCTAAAAACAGACCTTTTATACAACCCAGCAATCCTACTACTGGGTATTTATCCAAAGGAAAAGAAATCAATATATCAAACGGATATCTCCACCCCCATGTTTATTGTAGCACTATTCACAATTGCCAGGATGTGGAATCAACCTAAGTATTCATTGATGGGTGAATGAAGAAAGAAAGTATGGTATATACACACAATGGAATACTGTTCAGTCATGCAAAAGAACAAAATCTTAACCATTTGCAGCAACATGGATGTAACCGGAGGTCATGATATTAAGTGAAATAGACCATGCACAGAAAGACAAATATTCCATATTTTCATTCATATGTGAGAGCTAATTCATCTCATGGAGATAGTAAATAAAATGATAGTTATCAGTGTCTGGGAAGGCAATGGGGGGAGATGAAAAGAGGTTAATTAATGGGTACAAATATACAGTTAGATAGAAGGAATAAGTTCTAACACAGTAGGCTATATTTACCAACAATATATTGTAAGGAAAATGCTCCTTACTTTTGATTGAGACATTTGTAAATATTCCACTAAACTTTTTTCTCTCTTTCCTACAATGTATTATTCCTTTTCTCTCTTATAGGAATGATTTCCCTAATGAAAAAATCCCTACCCTGAGGGAAGCTGTTGCAGAGTGCCTAAACCATAACCTCACAATCTTTTTTGATGTAAAAGGCCATGCAAAAAAGGTACCATTTATACTGTGGAATTTACTTTCTTAAGAAGACATTTAAAGTCTGGGTGCATGGTTCATGCCTGTAATCCTAGTACTCTGGGAGGCTGAGGGAGGTGGATCTCTTGAGCTCAGGAGTTCGAGACCTGCCTGAGCAAGAGCAGACCCCTATCTCTAAAAATAAGTGGGCATTGTGGCAGGTGCCTGTAGTCCCAGCTAGTCAGGAGCCCTAGGCAAGAGGATTGCTTGAGCCCTAGAATTTGAGGTTGCTGTGAGCCATGATGCCACAGCACTCTTCCCAGAGCAACAAAGTAAGACACTGTCTCAAAAAAAAAAAAAAAAAAAAAAATTAGGCTTGGCGCTTATGGCTCAAGCAGCTAAGGCGCCAGCCACATACACCTGAGCCGGTGGGTTCAAATCCAGCCTGGGCCACCAAACAATAATGGCTGCAACCAAAAAATAGCTGGGTATTGTGGCGGGCGCCTGTAGTCCCAGCTACTTGGGAGGCGGAGGCAGGAGTTGGAGGTGGCTGTGAGCTGTGATGCTACGGCATTCTACCCAGGGCGACAGCTTGAGGCTCTGTCTTTAAAAAAAAAAAAAATTAATTGCTAGTCATTTCCAAAATTAACTGTATATTTTCTCTTAAAAATTATTTATGTGTGAGCGGCACCTGTAGCTCAGAGGGTAGGGCACCAGCCACATACACCAAGGCTGGTGGGTTAGAACCTGGCCCAGGCCATCTAAAACAACGACAACTGCAACAACAACAAAAAAATAGTCGGGCATTGTGGCGGGCGTCTGGGTCCCAGCTACGTGGAGGCGAGAGAATCATTTAAGCCCAAGAGTTTGAGGTTGCTATGAACTGTGATGCCATGGCACTCTCTCGAGGGCGACAAAGTAAAACTCTGTCTCCAAAAAAAAAATGATTTATGTAAATTATAAAGTACTTAATGTAAGTATACAACGTAAAAATCTATATCTGTTAAGGAAACAGTAAGTTGTGGAACTTTATAACCTTTTACCTTTTATGGAACCTTTGAACACCTTTTAGTATCCTATAACCAGCACTAGAAGAAAGTCAAATTTCTTTTATTTGCATAAGGCATTTACAAAAGATAATAAGTAATCAGTAAACAAGCATTTCTGGAGGCGAGTGCAGTGGCACTGGGTACGGTGGCTCACTCCTGTAGTCCTAGCACTCTGGGAGGCCGAGGTGGGTAGATTACCTGAACTCAGGAGTTCAAGACCAGCCTGAGCAAGAGTGAGACCCTGACCCTAAAAATAGCCGAGCGTTGTGGTAGGCACCTGAAGTCCCAGCTATTTGGGAGGCTGAGACAGGAGGATTACTTGAGCCTGAGAGTTTGAGGTTGCTGTGAGCTGTGATGCTATAGCACTCTACCAAGGGCAACAAAGTGAAACTGTCTAAAAAAAAAAAAAAAAAGATACATTTCTGGGATAGACCATTCAAGTAACCTCATAAAAACAAATTTAGGAGTTGTACACAAGACCAATTGCATCTGGCTTTTAAATTAAGGGCCTTAAATAGACAACTACGAGCTAAATTTAAAGGAACTTCGACATTTAAAGCTTTTAATAGTGAACAGAATATGTATCTTTTACATAGTCTCCCTCTATAATTTCTATCCTTTATGTTTAGTCTTGTTATTTAGTGATTTTAGTAATTATACTTTTATTGGAGAATTACTTTATTTCTTCAAATGTGTATGACAGTGCTAGATAAAATTTTGCTTAAATTTTAGAATATGCACTTTTATTCATAAAAACATATTACAATTAAAATTGATGGGAAAATATGGTTCAGATCATGTTTTTTCTCTTAAAACCAACTTTTCAAGTACAAGTATTTTTTTTCCCACTTGGGCAATTTGAGCATTTTTCCCCTAGCACTGTCCATAATCAGCTAATGTCCATCTACTAGTTAAGAATTCTGATGATGCCACTTTTTTTTTTTATTATTAATCCCATAATACAGGTGGAACCAGCTGCTAAAATCTGAAATGTGTACTAAGATCTAATTTTATTACAATAAACTCTCATTTTTGAAGAAAGAAGAGAATGTTAATTTATTATTTCAATGAACTGATGTGTTGGGTATATCTAGGTTTCTAATTGGTCTGCACCAGAGACACCTAGAATTCCTGGAGAATACCTCGTGATCTGAAAATGTCTAGGGTGGGATTGAGGAACATGTATTTTTAATGAGCACCTCAGGTTTTGTTGATGATGCAGCCCTCATTGGGAACCCTGATAGGCCCCACATTTCACCCATGGTGTCCTGACGATTTTCATGCTTAGTGAACAGAATATGTATCTTTTACATAGTCTCCCTCTGTAATTTCTATTCCCTAGAACAGGGAATATTATTACATAGTCTCCCTCTATATTTCTATTCCCTAGAATAGGGAATATTATTCTATTCCCTAGAATAAAAGAAAGTAGAAAAAAAATTTTTTTAAACGTCCAGGTGTTTGAGTTTTCTGGATGGGTACTCACAAGTGTTCCACCAAAACTGCATAGAACATAGTGATCTAAATCACCAAAATGGTAGTGTAGAGGACAACTGTTGGCAACAAAATGGAGCTAGTAGAGCAGAGTAGCCAAGATCACAGTCTTTGGAGTCCAACAGACCTTTACTGAGCTCTGTCACTTTAGTTTTTTCCGGGCAAAATGAGAATAAGAAAAGAAACTTCCACAATAGGGTTGTTATGAGAATTGAATTAATAATGTAGGCAAAGAGTTACTGCAGTGCATGTGTTAGTTCAAATACCAAGAAAACATCTCTAGTCCTACAGCTCTCTCAGTTACATTAGTGAAGAGGAACCATGACATGAATGATTTCTGTGTTTTTTGTTTTTTGTTTGAGGGGAGAATGAATTTCGTTGCTTGTATTTAGTTAAGGGTTATGTGTGACATTCCAAAAATTAGCAGTATTTCAAGAATTGTGGTACAGCAGCATTGAGTCCACATAATGTCTAGTGTCCTTTCTGTTGTCAGCTGCTATCGATGTCAATTCAGTAGGGGTTACAAAATGTCAGTATTTAAAGTCTACTGTGGCCTTTTCATTTATTAGCTGTACTACTAATGTCCCACATGGCACATTTTTAAAATTAAAACCACCAGTTGGACACGTACCAACTTTCAAACCATCCACGTACTGTGTGTTCCTTAGCCACACCCTTCCCAAACACTTCATTGATACTTCAAGCTGTTTGTGCTGGCACTGACTGTGCAACAGAACTCATATTCTGTAATATGAACTTTTGCCTTATCCATGGTTTCACAAAAATTGCTCTAAAAAAATGTGAAAGATAATCATGAGCCAAAACATGTATTTGAAAGAATGAAGATGTATCTTCACAATAAAAATAAAATAAGGTGGCGCCCATAGCTCAGTGGCTGGCGGGTTCGAACCCAGCCTGGGCCAGCTAAACAATGATGACAACTGCAACCTAAAAAATAGCCGGGCGTTTTGGTGGGCGCCTGTAGTCCCAGCTACTCGGGAGAATGGCTTAAGCCCAGGATTTTGAGGTTGCTGAGAACTGTGACGCTACAGCACTCTACTGAGAGTAATACAGTGAGACTCTGTCTTAAAAAATAAATGAATAAATAAATAAATAACAAGTGTCAAAGTGAAATGTCAGAAATACCAACTGTAAAACTTTGTACTTATGCAAATCAAACATTTCATTCTTAATAATCTAATATAGAAAGAAACTTTTGTTCACTTTGAGAAGAATTAGTAGACTTCCAGCCCTTCCCAGTCCCCCCCTCATCTCCTTGCTTCTCCTTCCATGTTGGTGATGGACAATGTGTCCTCCCAACCCCCCCAACTACTGAGGAAATCTACCCTCTGTAGTTCCCAGGCTGCTTGGCTCACACTTTGTCTAGGAGAGGCAGAAGGTGATAGAGTTAGGGGTATAAAAGTACTTTTCATGGTAGCTAAACTAGGATACAAGGAAAGAATATGAAAATTTTATATCCAGCCTCCTCTGGCCTACAGCATGCCATATGTTCCAAAAGTTGACAAAAGGGGTGTGCCTCTCATTGAGATGATCAAGCAGCACTTCCCTAACTACGTCTTTCTTTACTGCTGGCATGAGTTTAAAATAGAACCCTGTGGATAATGGAGTCTGCCAAGGCTGTCATTATCACTATGTATTAGTAAACTTCGGTTTTATTTTGTAGGGTTGTACTTAATATACATGGCGGCTGTAAAGACCATATGAAATTTAAAATAATTAGACTTTATGACCACCCTGTATTATATATTTAATAATAGTTTATGGCTGGGACTATCACATTTAAATAGATTTTAAATATGTCAATCTCTCTATTTTACAGGCTACTGATGCTCTAAAGAAAATGTATATGGAATTTCCACAACTATACAATAGTAGTATAGTCTGCTCTTTCTTGCCAGAAGTTATCTATAAGGTAATATTCAGGATTTTTTCTTGTAGATATTATTAGGTTATCTGGTAGAGATAATAGTAGTGGGCTGAGAAAACCTAAGATACATGCCTGTTAAATTGAATTGAATCACACGGTGACAGTTAAGAGGTTCCTCTTTTTTTTTTTTTGAGACAAAGTCTCAAGCTGTTGCCCTGGGTAGAGTGCCGTGGCATCACAGCTCACAGCAACCTCCAACTCTTAGGCTTAAGTGATTCTCTTGCCTCAGCCTCCCAAGTAGCTGAGACGACAGGTGTCGGCCACAATGCCCGGCTATTTTTTTTTTTTTTTTTTTTTTGGTTGTAGTAATCATCGTTGTTGTTTGGCGAGGCTGGGCTAGATTTGAACCCACCAGCTCTGGTGTATGTGGCTGGCACCCTAGCCACTTGAGCTACAGGTACCAAGCCAAGAGGTTCCTCTTTTATGTTAGTAAAAGAAATTCCAGAAGGGAAATGTACTCATACCCTATTTTATTTTAACCTTATTTTTATTTTATTTTAGATAGAGTCTCACTCAGTCACCCTGGGTAGTGGAGTGCTGTGGTGTCACTGCTTACAGCACACTCAAACTGTGGGGCTGAAGTGATCCTCCTGCCTCAGCCTCCCACGTCCCTGGGACTACAGACACCCACCACTACGCCCAGCTAGTTTTTATGATTTTTGTTAGAGACAGGGTCTTACTCTGGCTCAGGCTGGCCCAGAACTCCTGAGCTCAAGAGATCCATCCACATCAGCCTTCCAGAGTATTAGGGTTACAGTTGTGAGCCACTGTGCCTGGGTTCATACCTCATTTTAAAATGCCATGATTTTGGCTTGGCACCTGTGGCTCAAGTGGCTAAAGCGCCAGCCACATACACCTGAGCTGGCAGGTTCAAATCCAGCCCGGGCCTGCCAAACAATAATGATGGCTCCAACCAAAAAATAGCCAGGTGTTGTGGCAGGCGCCTGTAGTCCCAGCTACTTAAGAGGCTGAGGCAGGAGAATCGCTTAAGCTCAAGAGGTTGGAGGTTGCTGGGAGCTGTGAAGCTACGGCACTCAACCCAGGGTGACAGCTTGAGGCTCTGTCTCAAAAAAAAAAAAAAAAAGTGCCATGATTTCTTTTTAGCCCCTTCTTTTATATTGTTTATAGACTCATTTAGATTCCTTTGGTAAAATTCTCAGAACAGAAAAGAGTTATGTAGCCCAATTTCTGTTACAGCAGAACATATGTTTAAAAAAGAACTCATAATTATGGAAAACTTAAAATATTCATAAAAAATAGCGTAGTACAACGAACCCCCCTTGAACCATGATCTGGCTCATCTCACCCATATCCCCACTGATACTGCACAATGTTATTTTGAAGCAAATCCTAACATTCCATCCATAAACATTTCATTAAATACCTTTAAAAGTATGTCTTCTTTTTTAGACAGTCTCACTATGTCGCCCTCGATAGAGCGTTGTGTTGTCACAGTTAACAGCAACTTCAAACTCTCGAGCTTAAGCAATACTCCTGCCTCAGCCTCCCAAGTAGCTGAAACTACAGGCGCCCACTACAATGCCCAGCTATTTTTTGTTGCAGTTGTCATTGTCATTTAGCTGGCCCTGGGCCAGGTTCGAACCCACCACCCTTGGTACATGTGGCTGGCGCCATAACCACTGTGCTACAGGCGCCAAGCCAGAAGTATGCCCTTTTAAAAACAGCCATGATGTTGGGTGGGGCCTATGGCTCACTGAGTAGGGCGCCAGCCCCATATACTAAGGGTGGTGGGTTCGAACCCTGACCTGGCCAAATGGCAACAAAAAATAGACAGGCATTGTGGCACGCACCTGTAATCCCAGCTACTTGGGAGGCTGAGGCAAGAGAATCACCTAAGCCCAAGAGCTGGAGGTTGCCGTGAGCTGTGAAGCCACAGCACTCTACCGAGGGCAATAAAGTGAGACACTGTCTCTAAAAAAAAAAAAAATAGCCATAGTGTCATTGTCCCATCTTAAACTATTAACAAATATCCAATGTATAAATTTTCACTTCTCTCAGAAATGTCGTAAGTGGTTTTTTGTTTGTTTTTAATAAATTGTTCATCGGAATGAGAACCCAAATAAGGTCTACATATTTTTTTTTTTTTTTTTTTTTTTTGAGACAGAGCCTAAAGCTGTCACTCTGGGTAGATACATATTATAATTTTAAATCTTAAAACCTGCAAGTTCTTTTTCTTCTTGTGTTGTATTTATTAAAGAAATGAGATTATTTGTTTTGTAGAGTTTACCCAAGTCTGGATTTTGCTGATTATACCATGATGTAGTTTAATACATTCTTCTTATTTCCTATACAGTAGATCCTATCCAGATAGAAGCTGACATTAGGGTCCTGGGACTTTGTAGGAAATAAAATAGGTAGATGGGCTTGAGTTAATCAGGTTAGAGTTGATTATTCTTGGCAAGATAATTTTGTAGGTGAGGGTGTTTTTCCATCAGGAGATACGTGACATCTGGTTCACTTTGTTGTTGTTGTTAGCTGTTAATTGATATTTCCGTGACCAGATCTCTGTATTTACTTAGGGGGTTGCAAAAAGTTAATATTTTAATTGTGTATTTCTTCTTTTCATATCAGTCTACTTACATTCTGTAAAAGAAATTTCTCCTCTATTATTTAGTTACCAACAGGAAAGATAAATGTATATAATCTTCCCCTTTATTTACCAGTTTCCAAAATATTGAGTTGGTTCTATAGCATTCTTCAACAGTGATCAGCAAGCATACATTAAAATTTTTACAGTGAAATTAGAGCCTATCAAGATAGAAGCTAACATTGAGATTAGGGTCATGGGGCTTTTTGACATTTGGAACAGTGTTTTCCAAACTTTCTTGACCATAGAAACCATCAAAATGTATGAGACTTCTCTCAAGAGGAGTGGAAGAACCCAGACTGAGGAACTCTGTCCACATCTACCTGTGTCTCCTTTGCCCCATTCTCATTCTCTGTTCTCAGTCCCTTCTCTCACATCCTTCTTATCCCACCTCCCCATACCCACAGCTCTTTTCAGCCTTTTGCTGTGGAAAGGATCAAAGCTAACCAGCCCTTCTTGAAGTGATCATGGCAAATTATAATTAATTATATCTGGTCAGAATTTAAACTGATAGCCAGTTAAAAATTTACTCTTACGGCCTTAAAATTTAACCCTGAGATTGTAATTTTCTCATATTAAAATAGGATTGATGCAGTTGTTTTAGGATTGTGAAAAAAAAATCCCTTTTATACTGCATATTAAATACTTCACATTTATACATCATTTTCTCAAAACATTTACAAAAGAGAACTTATTAATAGAGATTGGAGCAGAGTCCTATGACCCCTCATCTGATTGAGTACATTGGCTAAATCTAAACCAATGAGTAGTACTTGACTTACAATTATTTTACTTCTCAAAATTCCTTTTCAGATGAGAAAAACAGATAAGAATGTAATAACAGCTTTGACTCACAGACCTTGGAGCCTTAGCCATACAGGAGATGGGAAACCACGCTTTGATTCTTTCTGGAAACATTCCATGTTTGTGATAATGGACATTTTGCTCGATTGGAGCATGCATAATATCTTGTGGTACCTGTGTGGAATTTCAGCTTTCCTCATGCAAAAGGATTTTGTATCCCCGTAAGTTGGAAGGTTTTTTGTTTTTTCCTGACACATTTCCTGAATGCTTTTCTTGGAAGGCATAACAGAGTCGACATCCAGGATTGGTTCTGACCTACAAAGCTTACAGTGCCTCTAAATTGGAAAGCTGCTGGCTTCTTAGGTGGGGAGAATTCAAGCATATTTCATCATTTCCAAAATATTGAATTGGTTCTATAGCATTCTTCTTTTCTTCAGATTCATCAGATATTCTTGGGTTTTTTTTAGCATATTGAGAAAAACTGAATCTTCCAAACTATAGTGAGGAAATTATTTTATTTCTTATGATAGGCTCATTTTGAAAACCAACACAAGATCTCAAGTAGAGCCATAGTGAGGCATCTGTAGGCACCAACCTCACTCCTAGTATTTTTTCCTCCTGCTCACCTGTACGTCGTAGGCTCTATAGGCCATATAGCTTCCAAGAAACTTTCCGTTCCCTAACCTGATAGCAATCTCTGGATCTTTCTTTTGGCACTTTTTTTTTTTTTTTTTTTTTTTTTTTTGCAGTTTTTGGCCAGGGCTGGGTTTGAACCTGCCACCTCCAGCATATGAGGCTGGCACCCTACTCTTTGAGCCACAGGTGCTGCCCCCTTTTGGCACTTTTATAGCTATATATTTCAGCAGATTAGAGTTGTAAGTTTCATAATTATTTTAGACATACATGTGTTTAATTCAGTAAATA